>JASDQU010100218.1:19991-32114 GCA_032191745.1 Picea mariana | reverse complement strand
AGATCTATGTTCACATAATTTTATAATCAAATACATATAAACCCTAAACACAATTTCATGAGTAAACCTGCATACATACATCCAAACAATAGTAGACAGTGAGAAGTTAGTGTTTCCAGTGAAAAAATTGGCTTGGGAACATTGCAATGGTATCATAGTGTTGATCCTCCTAGCCAATGGGGGTTAGCGCATGAAAAATTTTAGTGGCATTTACATGGGAAGACGAAGGAAACATACAGGTGAGATAGAGGTCGAAATGGAAGGATCAAGTGAGGACAGTGAGCCACATATTCTAGCAGGGTTCACTAAGGACTTGCAACACTCCACATACGTGACATAGAGAACCGTTGTGCATCACCTACAAGAGAATCATGAAAGAATACGTAGGGGACAGGTGGAAATGACAGAGGCTTTGAGAAAGGTAAGTGAAAGCTAGGAGAGGGTATCACAACTCCTGATGCAGATGACTCATGGAGGGAAGGCCCCTGAAATTTATGCCAATAGAGAGGCTAGTGGATCTCATGGAGGGACTAGAAATTAGCAGGAGCACATTTCCAATTATCACACTGAGGGACATAGCTATGGAGGAGGTGCACCACAGGGAAAAACATACAATAGGACCAACCCTAGACCCTATCTACCTTCATTCTTGGATAACCAGACACATCACAACTACCAAGATGAGATTGAGGAAAATTTTGAACAGTATGCCCGAGAGTATAACTCATTGAGCATAGGGATCCAGAGGCAAATCACATTGGAGCAGTATTGTGGGATTAAATTCAGGGGTAAACCCAAACTGTATCATAGAAACTACTATGAACTAGAGTGCAAAGCAGGTAAGATGGAAATCCCATACTTTAATGGATCTTCTAAGGTAACTGCACAAGCTTGGGTGTAGAAACTTGATACTTGTCTACAAATGAACCCTGTGAGGGAGATGGATGCCATCAAGTTTTACACCATGTATCTGGAGGTAAAATATCATGACTAGAGGTACCATGAGTTGACTACACCAGAGGTATATATATAGGAGTTTTAGAGGATAGCAGTTATGGTACAAGATGTGTCTCAAGTAAGACTCGTGATGCTATTCACAGAGGGGTTGATGGAACTCTTAAAGGGTTGGGTAAAGGCTTTCAAGACTACCAACTTACAAGATGCTATATGGAAGACAAGGGATTTGGGATCAACAATAAAGTCTATATTTACCCCTAGACCACCTCTAAACATAGGAGGAAGAGACCAAAGACCTCCCATGAACCAAGGCCGGAGAGACCAAAGGGGTTTTGACAGAGGAAAGGGTAGAATGGATGAAAACACTAGAAGGGAAATAAGGGGGAAGCAATTGTGCTATACTTGCAAAGAACCTTGGGATCCAACACACAAGTGTATGGGAAAATGCAAGGCACACTGCATTGAAGTAATTTCTAATGATGGGGAAGATGAAGGTTTCGTCCACTTGCAAAACATGGAGGCAGACACCACCGAAAACATAGAAGATGAAGATGCAAGTCATGACCTTGCAACATATGAGAAGGTAACATTGGCATCCATCAGTAGGGTACCCAAATTCAACACCTTCAGGATGAGAGGGGCGTTACAGGGGAATAAAGTTTTAGTTCTCATTGATGTGGGTGCTTCACACAACTTCATTGATTCAACCCTAATACAAATAAGACACATACCCATTGTTGAATTTGAAGGATTCAGGGTGGAAGTAGCAGAGGGACACACTATGCCCTGTGATAGGTATATTCTGGGGATGAAGCTTACATTGGGCATACATTATTTGGCACAAGACTTCCATGTGATGGACCTTCTAGACACTAATATCATCCCTAGATTTCAGTGGATTAGTATGCTAGGGCCAATCACTACCAACTACAAGACCATGGATATGTCCTTCATAGAGGAAAATGGAAAAAAGGTGGTTCTCAGGGGCATGACAGGAAACACACCTAGGGTGGCTACAACAAAGCGCACAGAGGCCATTTTCAGGAGAGAAGACATTGCATATGATACCAAATGTAGAATATCAGTACGGGTGGATAAGAAAGGGGAGACTCATTACTCACCAGAGATTCAGAGGATCATTAACAAGAACAACAAAGTCTTTGGACCCATTCCATTAGGAGCACCACCAGATAGGGGGTTTGAGCATATCATAGAGTTGGAAGAGGGAGAGAAACCTGTCATCACCACTCCCTACATTCACCCAAATAAATACAAAGATGAAATAGAGAAGGATAATAAAGGAATGCTAGACATGGGCCACAGTAGGCCAAGTTCTAGTCCCTTTGCATCTTCAATGGTGCTAGTGAAAAAGAAGGATGGGACCATGCGCATGTGCATTGGTTACATGGCTTTGAATAAGAAGAGAATCAAGAATAGATACCTCATTCTGAGGATTCATGAGCTATTGGATGAGCTTCATGGGGCTGTATACTTCACAAATATTGACTTACGCTCTGGTTATCATCAGATAAAGATGAGGGAGAAAGATGTACCCAAAATTGCTGCCAGATGTCACTACAATCATTATGAGTTCTCAGTGATGCCTTTTAGGATGACTAATGTGCCAGCCACCTTCCAATCTTGCATGAACCATGTATTCAAAAATAAATTAAGAAAATTCCTCTTAGTATTCTTTTATGACTTGTTGATCTATAGAAAGACTTGGGAGGAGCATATTCAACATGTAGAAAAGATTATAGCTATCATGGAAGGGAAATCTTTGTATGCTAAGGAATCCAAATGTGAATTTGGAATGACAAAGTTCCTTTATTTGGGACACATCATTGGGGTAAAAGGGGTACACATACACCAAGAGAAGATACAAGCTATACTTGACTGACCCACACCTAAGACCCTCACATAATTGAAGGGGCTTCTTGGCATCTATTTCTATTATATGAGGTTTGTCAAAGGATTCTCACAACTTTGTGCACCTTTGACCAATTTGACCAGGAAGGGAGCATTTAGGTAGAGTCCATAGGCATAGTTGAATTTTGATAAAATGAAAAAGGTGATGAGTACGTGCCCAGTCTTGGTTGTACCAGATTTCACACAACCCTTCACAGTGGAGTGTGATGCCTCTGGGGAGGGAATTGGAGCAGTGCTTATGCAGAATAGGCACCCTATTGTCTATGAAAGCCAAAAACTGAGGGGTCCTGAGCTTCTCTATACCATCTATGACAAAGATATTCTGGCCATCATGCACACATTGGCTAAGTTCATGCAATATTTTCTAGGAGCAAAATTTGTGGCGAGGACAGATCACAACAGTCTTAAGTACTTTTTGGATCAAAAGGACTTAAATGAGAGACAACAAAAGTGGGTTAGAAAGATACAGGCTTATGATTTTGACATTGAGTTCATCAAAGAGAAGAATAATGTAGTGGTAGATGCATTATCCAAGAGGCCATAATTTTATGCTATGGCCGATATCTCAATTGACTGGAAGGCCCACCTTTTGGTGGAATACTCAAAGAAACAATTTGCATGTCAATTAATGGATGGACATGTACATGATGACAACTTCAGAATAATGGATGACATCATCTACTACAAGGGCCATTTTTTTTTGGTTCTTGAGTCAACCTTTAAGGTCAAGGTACTACAAGCATGCCATGATTCACCAGTGGAAGGACATCAAGGGTTCGTCAAGACGTACCGACAGATAAGAGAAAGATTCTCTTGGAAAGGTTTGAAGGAATATGTGATGCACCACATCAAGGAATGCACTACTTGTCAGGTAAACAAGGATGAACACACCCATCCAACATGATTATTACAACCACTACCCATTCCAGAGCACAAATGGGAAAGAATATCTATGGACTTCATCACAGGGTTTCCCAAAGCACAGGGAAAAGATTGAATTTTTGTGGTGGTAGACAGGTTAATCAAGTTTGCACATTTTTTCTCCATTGCCACAGACTACAATGCAACACATGTTTCATATGTGTTCTTCAGGGAGGTTTTCAGATTACATGGCCTACCCAAGACCATTGTGAGTGATAGGGACAACAGGTTCAAGAGCACCTTTTGGCAGGAACTATTCAGGTTGGTAGGTATGGCCTTAACCCCTAGCACTAGCTACCATCCTCAAATTGATGGTCAAACAGAGATAGTCAACAAGTGGGTGGAAGGATACCTCCGAAATTATGTATCAGGGCAACATAAGGCATGGTTTAGGTGGCTTCATTTGGGAGAATATTGTTACAACACCACCCATCATATGTCTATTGGCATGACACCATTCAGAGACTTGTATAGTTATGATCCTATCTCCTTTGCGGATATTTTCTTTGGTGACAACAGGGCCTCTATGGTTCAGGATTGGATTCAACAGAGTCAGGATATACTCAGAGAACCGAAGGACTACTTGCAAAGGGCACATAATCAACAAAAGGTTCATGCAGACACACACAAGGTGGAGTGCACATTTGAGGTTGGTGATTTGATTTACTTGAGGCTCCAACCGTACAGACAAGAATCCATTAAGAAAAGTGGAGCATAAAATCTCTAACCCCACTTTTTTGGACCATATAGGGTCAGCATAAAAGTAGGGTTCGTGGCATATGAGCTTGATCTCCCACAGGGCAACAAAATACACAATGTTTTCCCTGTGTCATGTTTGAAAAGATCCATAGGCCAACACATCATTTCTATTGAGGAACTACCACCCTTAGATGAAGAAGGGAAATTGATACTGATACTAGAAGAGGCACTTGAAGTTTGGGAAAATAATTTAGGGAGGAGAAGCATCAAGGAATATTTAGTCAAATGGAAGAACTTACCTATTGATCYGAAAAGATCTTTTAAATGACTATGGTTGAATTATTATGCATGTGTTCATTAACCGATTAAGGAAGATTAATGAAAGAGGAAGAAGATATGAGAATATATCACAACCATAAAACATGTACAGAACTGAAATGAAGCATAACAAAGCAGCACACCATAACACCAATGTGATAACAGAGTTCGACAATCTCACATACGTCTCTGGGCCTTTGTCTCAGTGGGTGAGGCTTCTTTCTTTCTGTTAAAATCTCAATAAGTACATCACAAAAGTTCCAAAAGGTTACAAAATTGACTTGGTCTTGTTCTCCTAGATATTAAGAACCCAATAGAATAAATGACACTCAAATTGGATGACCAGAGCTCCCAGAAATGGCCCGCAAAGGTTCCCTCTTCAACAACTTCCCTGCATAAAAATGGCTTTATCTTGGCTTTCCTTTAGCATAAATTTTCTCTAAATATCCTCTCATGGCCTCAAGAAGGTCTAGTTTATATAGATCTGAAGTTGGTTATCATCCCCCAACTTCCTCCCAATATCTGGCCTCAAAAAGGGCCCAATATCCCCCAATATCGGCCAAAAATCTTCAATAACAGGCATAAAATAAAAAAAAATCCACTAACATAGGGTAAAAAAGCCACTATATGCAACAAAAATCCAAATTAGCCCAAGGGTGCTAGGCTTGCGTGAAAATATAGGGTCACATTGTATCAAGGTGGCCAAGCGCCAACCCAAAGGGCTGCGCACTGGCCCCTAGCCCACAAACAAAGGTCATGTGGCACAAAAGCATGAGATCACGCCCTTAGGGTGCACGCCTAACCCATACTTCTAGCTCCCGTAGAATATGGAGAATGGTGCTACAAACACGTGCGCACTGAAGGTTAGATAGTGGTGCCCTATCCGTAGTGGTCACATGTATCAATCAAACTGTGGGCTGGGGCTTAACCCCAACCCCCTTTCGCCCCCACACATAATACATGCACTTTTTATAGTTTAAAGTGGGTTTTAAAACCCAAACAAATGTGTTGCCGCATTTGTAAAGGTTCTCTCTCCAGACTTGCGCTCAATCACAGGTCATTGGTTCGAATCCCATGAATCACAACAAAACTTTAAAATTCCATCCAGTGATAGGGTGCCACGTGACACCTCTTCATTCGTTGAAAAGTGCCACTTGTCAACTGCTGAGTGGATCTTCCCTATGCCCAGTCAAACTGTTGCTGTGCTTCCACATGTCTCAATGTTGACGTCAACATTGACTTTTTTTGCATGTTGACCTATTGACTTTTTTAGCTGTTTGGGAAAACGGTCAGAGTGAGATAACTCTCGCATACAACGTCTGTTTGAGAAAGTAAATATATGGTCGAAATCAGTGTGACGAGCCGGTCGCAATGGAATTGGTTTCATTAGATTCCGTGAAATTTCATTTTTGAGCCTTTTATAAACCTGGGAAGCTTCCTGGATCTGATTCTGGATCACCTAATGAGGATGCTACTTGAGAATGTGAATAGGTTCTACAGGAGACAGGTTCAAAATTGCTTGTGGGAAAGCAATTTCTAGCAGGGGATATTGTAATGTCCCCCACCTCTTGATGAAGAGGGTTGGATAGACTCAGTAGTCTAGTTGTCCCCACTAGACTATAGTCTCATGCACTATGGGGAGAAGGTTAGATAAAATCTATCAACTAATATCAATGTTATATTATTGAGTTGACTTTGAAAAGGAAAGGTAACTAAGGGAAAGAAAAGAGCACATGAGGGTATGCTAGGAGTTAAACCTAGGGGTTAACTAACTCAATAGAGAAACATAATTGAAGTATAAAAGAAAGCAATGGAGCACTTCTCATTCACCTTTGGATTATTATTGCATTTTTCTTTTGGGCTCTTGAGCACAAACAATTTTGAGGGTTTTTAGAATACAAACCCTAGAGATCAATTCAGTGGAGAAAGATCCCGCCTCACTTGATCCAAGCTTGGTCTCAGGGATGCAATACTCCACCCACACCATTCTACAACAGCTATAGGTACCATAAAACATTCAAGGAAGAAGCAGACATAACCTTATGGGTTTTCAGCAAGGGGGTGCACCATTGAAGGAAGAAAGATTCGATCTAGGAGATTGAAGAGGTTTTTGGGTTATTGGAAATATGGGTTTTCTCTGTAGGGACTCAACCATCATTCCTAGCATATTTGGAGAGAGGTTCACTTGCCATTTGATTTTATGGAGATTGGAAAGAGTTGGAGAGAAGGAGGGTGAACTATGGAAAGAGATCTAGTCATTTTGGAGGGACAGAGCTTCATCTTTCAGCTTAGGACTTCACCAAGGGGTTTGTCTAGCCTCGATCTACATTTCCAACCAGTTGCATAGAATTTGGAGGCTCCTAGACAAAAGGCTGATTTATTGGGTCTCTGTAGTCTTCAGGAGGGCGCAGTTCAGTTTGGAGTTTCAGTCATTGGAGGAGAAGATCTTTATATTTCAGTCTGAGACTTCGAGAGGGGGTTTTTCTTGCCCCGATCTATCATTCCATATAGTTTCAGAGCATTTGGAGGCTTCCAGTAGCATGGCCGAATTATTGGGTTTCTACAGCTAGCCAGGAGGGTGCAACGTCAACCAGGGGGGTTTGGACTTGGACCTTGGAGGGAAAGAAGTTAATCTTGTATTGATCTTCAACTTATTATCCAACCTTGGGAGGATTGTATCTTCAATCTTGTCCATTTTGTAGCAACTCTTATTCCAACTAGAGGCTTCATTTGATATTCTTCGAGATCTGCAGATCTATTGTACCAGGTTTTCTATATTATCTAAATAAAGGTCAGATCTATGTTATTTGGTTCCATCACTGGTGTCTCTTGTTATATCTTGTACTTCTTTATGATGCATCTTTAGATCTATGTTCACATGCTTTGATAATCAAATACGTATAAACCCTAAATGCAACTTCATGACTAAACCTTCATACATACATCCAAACAATAGTAGATAATGAGCAATAAGTGTTTCCAGTGAAAAAATTGGCTTGGGAACATTACAATATAGGTGGGGGAAGCTAAGAGGGGGTGGGAGAAGGAGGGAGACAAAATGTGAATAGGGGGATGGCGTGAAGGGAAAGAAGGATGTGACAGTAAACTACAATGAATAGGAAGATCAATATTGTATATCTACCGTACTCGTAAGGGTCAATAGAGAATGTGATGCTGCAACTTGATGTGTACTTGCAACATGTTTAAATGGATCACATTAGATCAGTTTCCCTTTCTGGAGTTAAATCGTTAGGAACTCCACCAACACCCATCTGATGTGTACTTGGAATGTTATATGGTGTACACCCTATGCCATTCTATGGATACTGTCTGAGTGACTAAAAGGAATCCTTACACCGTCAAAATGTAATTGATGTTGACTATGATCTGTGCTAAATACTATACAACCTATACTAATATTACTGTATTGATTTGTAAAGCTGACAAATATGTAAGTGGTGATTGATCCTTGAGGGCCATAATACACTTTCAACCTTCTACCATTAATGAGACCTTTGAGTTTTTTTTCTTGTAGATTTTCCAGCTTGGAGACACTTTCTTTGTTGATGTAGACTAGCTGAAACGGACCCAACCAATGTATGCGTAGCTCATTAGGATGCTAAAAATATTTGCTATCATATAAAAAAACTAAAGATCCTGGATAAAGGATTTTCTGGAGGATGTTACGGTTGTGTTAGGCCTTCTGTCTTTATTTTTCCACCACTTGGTTGAAACCTGCCATTATTCAATTTTCCTCAAGTTCCATAAGCTAATCCAATATGTGCTAGAGGAACTGATCATCGGTCATATCAGTGGCAAGGGCGAATCGAAGGCTAGGGACCACAAATTCTAATGGCATGATCACTTCCTTTCCATAGAATAATTTAAATGGGGTGTGATTAGTTATCCTTTTGCATGTGGTTCGGTAAGCCCATAGTATTGCGGGGATACACTAATACCATTCATCACGCTACACATTACAAACTTTAGTTAAGGCATTCTCTAAAATTTCATTAAAAGCTTCAATTGTACCATTAGCCTGAGGTGATACAGAGTTCTTTTTTGATGATGGATCATGAACTCCTCAGTGAGTTTCTGGATGGTATTGTTTATAAAATGCAAGCCCTGGTCACTCATCAATACCCTGGGACATATGAATCTGGTGATAATATTGTCAAAAATGAAGCACGTCGTAGTTTCTATTGTACAATCCTTGAATGACGCAACTTCAACCCATCGCATTAGATACTCTATGGCAGTAAAAATGTATCACACCCTGGCGCAATGTGCAATTGGATTGATGGGCCCAAGAAAATCTATGGCCCATTTTTTGAAGGGATCAAGTGAAATTAATGGAAAGAGAGGGAGCTCATTTCTATGGCAAGGCTTTCCCACTCATTGACATGCGTTACAACATTTATAGTAGTATTTATAATCTGCAAAGAGAGAGGGCCACCAAATCCATGCACATAGAAATTTGCATGCAGTATCCTTACCGACGTTATGGCCTCCAACAATAGCTTCATGTCCCTTGTATAGGAGGGAGCTCCATTCATGTGCCAAAGCACAAGAACATAGGATTCCATTTGTGCCCAACTTATACAATCAAATATGTTCCTGAGCATCCTCAATGCCCTTGTATTGGTTGGCTAGTTCAAAGTCGACGATAGGATGGAATTAGACATGTATAAACTCAGCTATCTGCTCCTAGCTTTGAACATGCAGGCGGTGGGTTTCCTACCACCATGCCGGGGTCTCGCGGACCACAAAATCCATGGCCTGAAGTCTCTGCTTTGCGGGAACAATTCTCTCCATTTGTACTGGGAATGTTTCCACCAACCCTGTGCCATCAAACCACAGGGAATTAGAAAGTTCAGACATGATCTATCACACTGCTTTAGTTATTTGTGTGCATCTGTGTGATGACACTTTGTAGAGATTATTCTGCGATATCTCTAGGGAATCATCAGAATATATGTCATAATATTTGACACTCCTCTAGATTAGTTATCCATATGCGACGTGGTTGATGTAGTCCTCCCTGTACCCAATGACCTTGTAAATATTTTCAACTCTCGAACTTCGTGCATCCACATCTATGAGCTCATTGTAGCAGTCTCCCTCATATGGCTCCAATGGCACAACCATGCCCATGGTGTCAGTTTTAAAGAACATTTTCCTCTTCTTCAAGTTTAACACCACATTATTGTGAAAGACCAAGTCAATTACCAGTAATGTAGGATATGGATTGGAGTCATCCATGATCTCAATGACTTCAAAATCGGCCTTTGTTTGCACCCCTTCTATGTTTAATTTGACTTGCTTCATCCTACTGGTGGGATAGATCTTGTATTGATTATCCAATCGGAGTTGAATGAGTGACCATACCAACTTGGGTTTACCCATCACTTCCCAAGACTTCTTTGGAAAAATGTTCATGTTGGATCCCATATCCAACATGACTCCATCCATGTCCTACCCACCAATATTTGATGTCATATTAAACTCTCGGCTAATACACTTTTTGTTGCTGACCTAGAGGAGATCCATTTCTAGCAGTGGAGCCAATATGGTGGGATCTTCTCCTTGTTCTTTCATGCAAACAGTTAACACCTGGGCCAACTTACTTGTAGCTTTTGGATCCTTAGGCAAGCACAAACAACAGTGCAAGAAGGTGTTGACCTTCTCCTTGGATTCTTCCATGTGACCTAAGTTGTGTAAGGCTTCTGCACATGTTGTGCATTCAAAATCTTCCTGGTGATTTTCTTCATAGGAAATTTTCTCAGCATGTCACAACACAGTCTATCTACAAGATTCTTATATCAATATTTGGGTTGCGTGTTGAATTTCCTCATGTACACGAGCCTCATCCAAATATATTTGCATCATGCATTGTGTTCTTTATGCATGCATGCTTCTTCCATCGACCTCTACATCATTTTCTTCACTTCTTCATGGATTTGTGTCTCCTCTAGTGACCTCCGCATCACCCTTTTAACTTCCTCTCGAATTCGTTCCTCTTCAAGAGACCTATGATTCATGCATTGCATCTCTTCGCACACTCTTTCTTCTTAAAGTTCCTTCTGTGCCTCACGTAGATACTATTTCTATTGAGCAACATCAAACTTAGGAGGGAGTTGGGGTTCCTTCTTGATCTTTCCATCTAGTGGTTGACCCAAGCCTTCACGATGCGCAAAGTCTTCCCTAGTCTTCACCCCTCCGAGGGTTACTACCCAAACATCTACTTCTCTGTTATTATTCTTGTTTTTGTGCAGCTCAACATGTACCATGTTATAGTTAGTATTCTTTTCCTCCCACTTCTTTAGTAATTCGGGACAATATTTGATTACATATTTAGGACTATAACAATATGCACGGAGCATGCACGACTTAGTGAAAAATTGTGAGACATGACCAATCTCACCGCAATTGAAACATGTGGGGGGTCTAACACCTCCCCCACCATATCCATGGATGTGACCATGCCCATATACACCTCAAGGTCCTCCTTGATATCCGCCTCTATCGATGCCACTGCACTCACCACCCATTTTCTCTTCTTCTACTCATAAAGCATCCTGGGTATTGTCCTGCATTAACTAGAGGGAGTGAAAACTATTGATATCATGGATGACATATTTACATAACTCACAAAATTGTGTGTGAGTCATTGTATGGAAATTTTGTAATGTGGGACAGTGGGGTGGCACATGGCCCCATTGTTTTCATATTTCACACCATTCCAACTGTCCTGATGGAAACAAACTCAATGCACCTGTTACCACATCATTTGGAAGGATTGAGAACTTGTCAAGATGATGCCCCTCTAAATGGCATGTAGTACACCATATATTCTCGTGAATGAATTAATTATTGGCCATATATTGTAGTTGTATTGTTAGGTTGGCCAGTTGCGAATGAATCTATGCCAACCCGACTGATGTCTTTGTGCCACTAAGTTTATCCTCTAATCGCATCACGATTTTGATTTCCTTGGCATGAGTCATCACCTTCTGTTGGGTGAGTGGGACTCATATATGGGGTAGAAATCCCACAATGAACCACTATGTGTGATACACATCTTGAATCTAGAACGTTAACCTATACAACAAGATTTTGAACCGTTGGTCATAATCCCAGATGGTTTCTCCTTCTTTCTGCTTGATCTCCTTGATTTCTGTAATGTACTAGGAATTTGACTTCAAATTTTGAAATTCTCGAAGCAAGTTCTCCTTGATCTTAACCAGGGGCCTCACTTGTCCTGTTGGCACAATAGCTTTATATTTCATGTACCATGTT
>JASDQU010100217.1:537449-551188 GCA_032191745.1 Picea mariana | reverse complement strand
GCCCAAATTTCAAACAAATAGCTCTGATACCATGTGTAATAACCGTATAAATTTAAACATCAATTTATTTCATAAACTGAAACAATAACTTCTACTTGAATGCAGAAAACTCAATTATTTCTTAAAATTCAGCACATACGCATGTTAAATTTATCAACGAATAATAATTTCATAACAGAATAAAACAAATACATAAATTAACATACCTTCGTCTGATGCTAAACCTCCACTTGTCTTGTTGTCCATCCTACTATTGCCTTTCCCAGCTTGAAGCCATGGACCAACTCTGCCCAAACCGTGTTTCCACCCTGCCAACTAGGACAACTTCCTAGCTCCAGGATACGAAATGGATATCCTGGCCCCCGTGCCCAAAACCTCCAGCAAACTAGTGCCCCCTGTACTAATCCTTCTCGACTATAGAAATCAAACTCTCCTATGCAAATCCAAGAGAACCCCTCCAAGAAAAAAGATCCCCCTTCCCATAAGCCTCCTCCGCTCATATCCCTCCTTCACCGCCCTTTCTCCTCATTTATTTCCTAACCTACACATTTATTATCTTATCCAATTATTAATGCTTTATCCTATTATTAATGCTCCTTATCCTTATGTATTAATTCTCCTTATCCCCTCCGTATACGTAATCTTTTAATTTAAAAAAATAAATTTACCAACCCTTTTAAATTTATTGCCCTGTTCATTCAATGTGGTAGGTAATTAATTTAATTAATTAATTAATAAAAATTATAGCAATTAATTAATTAATAAATATTTAATTAATATTATTATGCCAATCTTTGTTTAGTTAAAACCATGTTAAGACAATTAATCACCTAATTAATTTTTACTTAGTAATCCTTAAACATATATTCAACTAGGGTTGTTACACTCATTAAACAAAATACATATTATATTACACCAATCATCAATCAATCAATCCTTTGACATTAATCAATCACTTGACATCAATCAATCAAACCATTGGCATCAATAACAAGATGATACAACATACATCACTCATGACTTAGAGTTAGCATCTATAATACACACTTTAAAGATGTGGAGGCACTATATAAAGGGAAAAAAAATTCTATTATTGACTGATAACAGTTCTGTGAAATTTGTGTTTAGTCAACAAGACCTTAACGCAAGGGAAGCAAGATGGTTGGCCTTCTTGAGCAAATTCAAATTTGAGATAAGACACATCAAGGGTAAGCAAACAAGGTGGATGATGATTTAAGTAGAAGACTTCATGGGTTTCTTGAAATAAACATTAGCAGGGAAGAAAGCGATATTGAGAAGAGGATAAAGGTTGCAAGTAATAATGATGAAAATTACCCTAAAATAGTAACGGATTTACGAAATAATATAGAAAATTCAAACATAACAGATCTGAGTTTGGACATAAATGGTCTACTATGATTTAAAAATAGAATATACATACCAGATTCTGGTGAATTAAAGTTAACATTTTTGGATGAAGTACACAAGAAACCATATTATGGTCATTCGAAATACCAAAAAACAGTAACAACAGTAAGGAAGTTATTTTATCGGCCTAATATGAAGGGTGAGATAACATAATACTTATCTAGTTGCCAAGATTGTCAACAAGTGAAAGATGAATGCCAACATCCAGCCGGCCTATTACAGCCTCTACCTATACCAGAATGGAAATGGGAGACTATATCAATGGATTTTATTACAGGTTTGCCTAGAACTCAAAAATAGAATGATTCAATTATGGTAGTAATAAATAAGCTTAGTAAGTCTGCACACTTTATTCCTGTAAAGTCTAATTTTAAAGATATTAACATTGTCGAAATATTCATGAAAGAAATTTTTAGACTACGTGGTGTTCCTAAAATGGTGATTTCGGATAGAGACATAAAATTTACATCTACATTTTCCAAAGAATTGTTTGCAGGGCTAAATACTAACTTGAATTTAAGCACAAGTTATCATCCACAAACGGATGGGTAGACCAAATGAACATACCAAATCTTGGAAGATATGCTATGAATGTACATAAGGACAAAACCAAACAAATGGGAAGACTACTTGCACTTGGTGGAATTTGCATAGAACAATGGTTACCAAACATCGGCTAAGATGAGACCCTTCGAGGTAATGTATGACATAAAGTGTACGAATCTGATTAGCTACGATAAACCAATTAACAGACTCATGGTGGGGCCATAAATGCTCTAGGAAATGGAGAGTATGGTAAGAAAAGTACAACATAATTTAAAAGAGGCAGAGGACAAACAAAAAAGTTATGTGGACCTGAAAAGAAGACACTAGGAATTCCAAATGGGATACCATGTTTATTTAAAAGTCAAATCTAGAATGGGTTCACTAAAGATAGCAAATTGTTCCAAGTTGGCACCCAGGTTTTGTGTTCCTTTCGATATCTTAGCTCTAATTGGACCTGTGGCATATCCACTTGCACTTCCTGCAAATCTGAAAATTCATAATGTATTTCATATTTCTTTATTAAAGAATTATATTCATGACCCTACTCATATGATCGATTGAAATTTGGTGCAGGTGGAACCAGAAAGCGAGTTCCAAGCGGAACCTCTGCGCATTCTGTATAGGAGAGAAATAACACTACGGAACAGAGCCATCACCCAGGTAAAAGTGCAATGGAAGCACTTTAGTCTTCAGGAGGCCACTTGGGAGTTGGAGGGAGATTTTCATAGATCTCATCCAATCATGTCCCAAAA
Source organism: Picea mariana (assembly GCA_032191745.1). Taxonomy (NCBI): domain Eukaryota; kingdom Viridiplantae; phylum Streptophyta; class Pinopsida; order Pinales; family Pinaceae; genus Picea; species Picea mariana. The sequence goes on along the minus strand of JASDQU010100217.1, from coordinate 548,462 downwards.
AAGGGATGAACACTGAGGACAATGTTTTATTGAAGGGGAAATGATGTATCATCCCCCAAAATAAATTATTTTTAAGTTTGAAAATAATCAGGAGTTTATTTCCATTTTTGGTAAATTTGAAACTGGATTTTTTTTCCATTTATGGCAATTTTGAATTTCAAATTTAGTTAATTGTAAATTATTATTGTGACTGTTGGGAAATGATCTGATTTGACTCAACCAACTTTTTGACTATGACACTTATATATATATATATATATATATAGATATATAGATAGATAGATAGATAGATAGATAGATAGATAGATAGATAGATAGATAGATATTGTGGATGGACAAATGGAACAACCTGGTTGAAATCAGTTGACCATGACTCTATGAGTGGGGAACATGTTGTAACTACCTCAAGGCTGAATGTTACAAGTGGAAAATCAAGAACTTGGCCATTTGCAGCCCCTGAAAATCATGGATTTGGAAAGCTGTGAAAATTCCCATGGGGAAAATATCTAGGCAAAAATTATTTTGGCATATATAACATATGGGAGGAGGTAGGATGTTGCCGAGTATGCTGTGGAAAAATAATTATCACTTTTTGTTATGAACATTGTTTTCTGAGTGTGAGGCAAGGAGAAGTTTTCTGAAACTAAAGGACTATTGCTAAGGAGGATTTCTGGAGTTCGCCCTCATGGGTTCATGGTTAGGCTAGGGGGTGAACGAAGGAAGTATATTGGTTGTTTTATTCTATGGTTGGAAGGAACTTGGTTGTTCCTTTTGTTTTGCTGTCTTTTTGTGTAGATAAGTACTCCTAACTATTGTTTGTTGAATTGTTTTATTGTATGATGGATAAGTGAAATAGAATGATTTATAGAATGAACCTTAGAACTTGATTATGTTGTTGAATAAAGTAATAAGGCTATTGGATGTCAACTGTTTAGGTACAGTCTTGAGTTTGTTAATAAAATAAGTATTGAAGCTGCTATGTATTATCTATTATAATTCACAGTTTGATTTTAGTCAACGAATACAATAATGGAAATCATGGTGTGTCAGTTATGGAAGGTATCTATGAGATACTTGTAAGTTAAGCACGATATCATTTCAGTGCTATTCTAGAAAAGTCCTACCAAATATGCGAATCATATACATCTAGATGTTCAGATTTCAGGTAAACTTTAGACTATGCAAACGCTAAAGGAAATTCTGAAAAGTAAACGTGACATTTAAATATATGTNAGAGAGAGAGAGAGAGAGAGAGAGAGAGAGAGAGAGAGAGAGTTACTGTACAGGATGTTGCAGAACTACTCCTACATCTAATTTATTAATACTCAATATTTCCAATGCATGGATATAGGCGAAATGCAAGCAGATCTTCCATCGTTAAGACTATAGAAATAACCAAATGTACAGTTCAATTATTCAATTGTAAACCACAAAGAGGTTATCTGTTTTAATTATACAAATCATAGTGCAAAGACTATTTAAAGTAAACCACAATATTCGTATGGCTAGAAAGAAAAATGTACATTCTATTAATAAAACAATTAGAAGATCTATATATCCAAAAGCTATGATCCAAATAGTTACAAATAGAACACCCAAAGTGATATCCAACATCATCGGGAACCCATTTCTAAATCCCTCAAGTCAAAACATTAAAATTTAAACATGAGTACATTTCTTGAATAAGTCACAGTCCTGATCCGTCGCTGCGACTGTATAATCCCTGTAAGAAAGTCAAGACAAATTTTTTAATGTCAAATAGAAGTCAAGTAAATTTTACAATCGAAGTTAAATCAATTAAGACAACGAAGATCTCCTCATACAGGGTTAATACTTATCTTGAAGTTATTGCAGGTATACTCCTAGCCAGAGTTTCGATCCATCGACATATCGAAGGGGAAGAGTGAACTTCAAGAGTCTAATGGGTACCCTCATAGTGAAACAAGGGGTCCCATCATTAGATGTGATAACAAACAAAGAAAAAAAATAAGGAAAACTAACTGAATGTGCAACTGTAAAATAGATCAGACATTATTCAATATGTAAATTATTGTCTAAGAACAACAATCAATAACATACAACATATAATTACTACACAAAATGGCCAGTCGAGTCACAAAGAGGACTCCAAAGTATTGTCCTCGTACAGACAAAATAACCTAGAATTTCTTTATAAACGAATTGAAATCAACACATAATACTTGGGTTTTCCCCTTTGCAAAATGGAACTTCGATAAGCAAATTCAAGGATTACAAAATGAAAAGGTTTTATAAGGTAGAAATGTTTAGTTTAGAGGCATTTTTCCCAACTCAAAACTACCAACAAAGTTACGGGATGTCAACCGACTTTTTCTCTTAACATTTACGGATTGCTGATAAGGATAAGGACTTCAGTTAAGTTACACCCAATGTTAAACGTACTAGACCTAAGTTAAACATCATTTAAAAACCATAGGAGGTATAACTCAATAAGAACTGAGGACATGTTCAAATAATGATCTTATACCCTAAATATCCACAGTTTTGACATGAACCACAATTAAGAAAGTCACAGGCCAGTTGCTGAAAAATTTCTTTTCCAAACGAAAGAATGCCTGCTATACAAGGTGGATGACCTTGTTATTATTATCATGCTTTGTTCTGAAAATGAAAGATGACAGGCATCGAGGGGCGTATGCATAGAATCAAGAGAATTTCAGAAAGTTTGAGCCCCATATAGTCTTCACGACTATTATTTAAAAAATCTAAGAAAAAATAAATTAATATTCATACTTCGTAAGGGAAATACCTTCCCTTAGAAGTAAACATAGTTCCATATCGGTATTTAACACCCAAGACAATCCACAAAGCAAGTAGGAAACCCACAAAATAGACAGTGAGTCATACTAAAGCAACGAGATCTTAGAAAGACACATGAAAGACATATGCATCAATATCGGATGGCGTAACCAAAAATGACATAGAACGAACAATACAGAATACAATATATTCGATAATTTTATTATGGCCAAAATAGAAGAACCGACATCCTCTCTACCTTTTACCTTTTCATTCTAGAAAAATTGTCTACAGGTTTTTCACTAACTATGAAGTATCTATCACGGAGTACCAGGGTTTAGGAAGAAGACCGAAACAAAGGTTAAGGGTGAAGCCATGGAAAAAGAAATAAAAATTAGTGTTGAATATAATACCAAATGTTAAAAGAAAACTAAACCCTACCACTGAAGTCAATTGAATAGAACAATCAAAAGCTTTGAAGGTAACCGGTGCACATTAAACTTTTAGTAACATAGAGAGTCGGATACCAATAATCGAAGGACGCTTACCTCGCATAGGGAGGTTTCCAAATGAGATTCTCCTAACGTTCCCTTTGTCAGAACGAGCTCAAGTTCACAATTTCTGGCCATGCCACCTGTTAGCAATAATTCTTGTTAGCGATATCATCTAGTGCCATCGGCGAAAGCTCCACAGGAGGGCTTCATTGGCATATCGGGAATCGGGATATCGGAGATCCCGGGAGCAGAGGTTTCGTGCATAGCAGAATTGCGAAACGTGATTTCTCGATCGGATCAGGACCGTCCATTGTGCATGACGCTTGTAAGGAGATCCCAGAAAGTAAGTGATTGGGAAATCGGAGATCCTGTGCACAAGGAGTTCATGCATTTTGAAACCGCGAATCCCGAAACTCTGATGGGGAGTTGGACTGCGGTGACATGGAGTGATGGTCACTTTGACTAGGAGTTATAGCCAGCAAGGGAAAATGCACAAAGGAGCGCATCAGGGATCGGTATATCGCGAGTCCTGAGGACTTGCACATTTCGAAATCAAAAAGTCTGAAACCCCGACAGTGAAGTATAAGGCTACGGTTTTATAGGGAGGTGGTCATGTGGACCAGGCATAGCTAGAAGGACTAAGGTCGAAGCACATCGGGGATCGGAGGATCGGGATTCCTAAGGATAGGAGCACGTTGACATTGGAAACCCCGAAACCCGATACAGAGTCGGGGAAAAGTCACGGTGAAGAACAGGAGACCGTGAGGAAAGAAGAAGAGACCTGTGGACTAGGTTGGGTTTTCATCAGGGATTCCACTCGGGTATCTAAAGAGTCACTTCGGCTCAACAGAAAAGGAGAAAGAGGGTGGGTGAAGCCTCGCGTCACCCATTTGTTGCAGAGTATGGAGGTCCCAGCATAAATTTACGTAGGAGGGTCCCTTGTACCGGTTCTCTTCAGGAAATCCACACTGAGTCTCCAACTCACCAGAGGAACCTGCACATGCCAGTTCAACATTTAAAGGGCTCAGCTACCCCCTGGCACGAGCCATGCTGAGTTAAGGAGGTGTATGATAGGGGAGTAGAGGATAGATTTGATTGAGGTAGACTGATAGCCCATTCTGATAGAGAAGCTCCTCAACCTCAAGCATTGAATTCATGATATGATCACGCCTTCAGCGCCTGAGTCAGCTCCAAGTATATGTAGGCATTTTCACCATTTTGTAAAGGATCGATGGTTGAGCAGAGCTCTCGGTTGTAAAAGTTTTAATGAAGCACTGTTATTCTGGTTATGCATGAACTTTTGAGACTTCTTGCCTTATGAATGCCAGTTTTTTTCATGTCTTTGTTTACATTGTGTTAGAGCAACTCGAAATTGGAGGATCCAGTCGAGTTGTAGCTGTTATAGGATGATGTTGTAATGGATCACTGTAATAGTTACGGAGTCTCTAATCAGTTCCTTTGATTTACTTAACACTAAATGACTTGGAATTGGAGGATCTAGTCAAGTCTTCTATTCATTTTCTTGAAGCCCTGAACCCAGGAGGATCCTGCATTCAGAGTTTTTCCCCTACAAATCGCTGCAAGCCTGTTGCCAGGGGTTGTTTGTTCACCTTTCTTACTAAGTCTTCCACCTGCTCATCTTTTAATCAACCCGCTGGCTGAAGTTGGGATTCCAGACCTCCTTCATTCTTTACGTACCAGAGACAGTCCCCGAGTTAGAATGATATCTCCTCGAGTCTTTATCTCCATTCGATCATCCCTTTATAAATAAATCATGACATTAAACTGATGGGTGTCGGGCTCTACTCCTGCAAGCAATCCAGGAGTGAATTCCAGTGCTAACATTTCTGGTGCCGTTGCCGGGGACAAAGTTGAATATTTTCCATGGGCAGAACGACAACGATCAACTGATTCTGAAGGTGCATCAGAAATCAGAATTATTCATATTGCTACTGTGCACCCGGCGACTCCACTATGGTGACTCCATTGTTTCCACTTTACTGTTTCAGTTGTGGCCACTGTTGACACAACTGAAAGCTGACCTAGAGGAGCTTTCTCGAGAAGGTTTCAACGGCTGCTTTCTCAGCCTGAGAAGTTTCCTGGGGTAACGATAATGTTAAGATCTGGCCTTTGATGGTGAACAAGGACCAGACACATTCAAAGCTGCAAATTTTTCACCTGGCGAATCCATGATTCAAGGATCAATTGGTGACTCCATTGGTTCGATATGGAGAAAATTCTGGCTCAAAGATTTTCTTTCTGTGACTTTTCTCAATTAGTTGGCTTTCCTAATGCACTTCCTGATAGAGACCAATGGGAAGATTTCCTCCCAGAATTTGATGCATCAGATTGGGAAGAACCAACTGAGAATTTACTGGACTTCCATGAGGCTATCCATTGACACAATATCACACATGAGGATGTATGGATTAATCTCTTCAGGTATTCATTGAAACGAGCTACTCTTGAATGGTGTCGGTCTCTTCCCACCACAAGTATCCACTCTTTAGAAGGTTTTCATACAGCTTTCAATTCATTTTGTAAAGAATACTATCCAGCTGTTCGCTTGTTTGAAAGATGTTGTGAAGAGTTTTCTTTGCTTCATGAAGCCTATGTTGGCCCTGAAGATTATGTCCATGATGAAGCCCTTACTGTGGAGGAAAGCATCTGCTGTGAAAAACTTGAGGTGTTGAATGATATGAGTGGTGTTAGCTCGAGGATGGAAGCATCTGACATCATATCGGATGTGTCTGTTCTTTTAGATGTTCATAAAAATAAACAAGCCTCCTGTGGAGATTATGAGTTGGTAGAGTAGATGTGGTCCATGGTAGATGGCTCACCTAAATGTCGGGTTGAAGCAGATATTCCTAGCAACCCTATTTCTGAGGATGGAGACCTTTTCGTTTGTAAAGAAGACATTATTGTGGAAGCGGTTCCCTCTCTTTTTCTCCAGGGAGTTTCTCATGATATATTTTTACCTGAGATTAAAGAGAAGAAGATTATGTATGAGCAACCAGAAGCAGCGGGTCCCACTGTCCCTGAAATGGATATTTTTGACGGGATCACCATTCTGGAGGAGGATCATAGAGATAAGGGTCAGCCCATTTTTGATGAATATTATAGTGATGATGAGCAGCACGCTTATCCTAAATTATATAACTATAAACATACTGAAGAGTGAGTCAGCAAGAAGAATCACCCCATGGTCCCTATTTATGATTAATATGAATCGGACCTGGAGGAGAGAAAACAAGAAGAGGAAAAAGAACCAGAGGGGCAGTCTGCTCTTTGTTCAGAGCCAGTCAGCGAGCAGCCACAACCTGAGAGCAGTAAGCCTACATCAGTTGTCCACCATCAACCTGTGCTTATCAGAGATATTCAGCCATAGGTGAACAACTGTGTAGCAGAAGAGGTTGTCTGTCACCAATTTCCTAGAATTGACCACTCATTTGATGACCCTATCAGTGAATACATGAAGTGACATTTCCCTTATGCTTTGGAGATGCCCTATTTCATCTCAACTCTAGCCTGTAAGGAGGAGTTTAAGAGTGTAACCGTTCTGCTATCATGGTTACACCATCTGCTGGTGATCATCGACAGGAGGAAGGAGATTCTATCCAGGAAGCTACTTGAATGGCTATGGTGGAAGTTTTCTTTCACCTAGCCCATGTAAAGTGTTTCATTAGTTTAGGATTATATATAAATAATCTCTTTGAGCATGTATCTTTGTTTTGTTACTTTTACTTTTCGGCATATATTTTCAGCAGCGGGAACTCCATAGCCTAATAACAAAAAGGCGACTGGAACTGCAGAAGGAGTTCTTAGAGCATCGCAGGGGCGACTATATCCCCCATGGAGCCTAATGTTAGCGATAATTCTTGTTAGTGATATCATCTAGTGCCATAGGCGAAAGCTCCACAAGAGGGCTTCATCGACATATTAGGAATCGGGATATCGGAGATCCTAGGAGCAGAGGTTTCGTGCATAGCAGAATCGTGAAACGCGATTTCCCAATTATATCAGGACCATCCATTGTGTGTGACGCATGTCAGGAGATCCTAGAAATTCGGGGATCGAGAAATCGGAGATTCCGTGCACAAGGAGTTCGTGCATTTTGAACCGCAAATCTCGAAACTCCGATGGGGAGTTGGATTGCGGTCACATGGAGTGATGGTCACATTGACTAGGAGTTATAGCCAGTAGGGGCAAATGCACAAAGGAGTGCATCGGGGATCAGTATATCGCGAGGCCTGAGGACTTGCACATTTTGACATCAAAAAGTATAAAACCCCGATAGTGGAGTATAAGGCTATGGTCTTATAGGGAGGTGGTCACATGGACCAGGCATTGCTAGAAGGGATAAGGCCAAATTTCATCGAGGATCGAAGGATTGAGATTCCTAAGGACAGATGCACGTTGACATTGGAAACCCCAAAACCCGATACAGAGTCAGGGAAAAGTCACGGTGAAGAACAGGAGACCGTGAGGAAAGAAGAAGAGACATGTGGACTGGGTCGGGTTTTCATTAGGGATTCCACTTGGGGATCTAAAGAGCTTCTTTGGCTCAACAAAAAAGGAGAAAGAGGGTGGGTGAAGCCTCGCGTCACCCATTTATTGCAGAGTATGGAGGTCCCGACTGAAATTTACCCAGGAGGGTCCCTTGTACTAGTTCTCTTCAGGAAATTGACGCCAAGTCTCCAACTCACCAGAGGAACCTACACATGCCAGTTCAACATCTAAAGGGCTCAGCTACCCCCTGGTGCGAGCCATGATGAGTTAAGGAGGCGTATGACAAGGGAGCAGAGGACAGATTTGATTGAGGTAGACTGACAGCCCATTCTGATAGAGAAGCTCCTCAATGTCAAGCCTTGAATTCATGATATGATCATGCCTTCAGTGCCTAAGTCAGCTCCAAGTATATGTAGGTGTTTTCACCATTTTGTAAAGGATCGATGGTTGAGCAGAGCTCCCGGTTGTAAAATTTTTAATGAAGCACTATTATTCTGGTTATGCATGAAATTTTGAGACTTCTTTCCTTATGAATGCCAGTTTCTTTCATGTATTTGTTTACATTGTGTTAGAGAAGCTTGGAATTGGAGGATCCAGTCGAGTTGTAGTTGTTATAAGATGATGTTGTAATGGATCATTGTAATAGTTATGGAGTCTCTAATCAGTTCCTGTGATTTCCTTAACACTGAATGACTTGGAATTGGAGGATCCATTCAAGTCTTCTATTCAGTTTCTTGAAGCCCTAAACCTGGGAGGATCCTGTGTTCAGAGTTTTTCCCCGACAAACCACTGGAATCCTGTTGGCCAGAGCTATTTGTTCACCTTTCTTACTAAGTATTCCACCTGCTCATCTTTTAATCAACCCACTGGCTGAAGTTGGGATTCCAGACCTCCTTCATTCTTTACGTACCAGAGACAGTCCCCGAGTTAGAATGATATCTCCTCGAGTCTTTATCTCCATTCGATCATCCCTTTATAAACAAATCATGACATTAAACTGATGGGTGTCAGGCTCTGCCCCTGCAAGCAATCAAGGAGTGACTTCCGACGCTAACACCACCAAGCCAAATAGTAACAGAGGTAGCCTCACATTGTTTTGCATAAACGCGGAGACACAAAAATAATGAACAAAAATGACAGTAAACCCTCCATCGAATTGAGTAATGGCAATGAGTACAAATTGTGTCGAGGCCATGTGAAACATGCAAGGTGGAAAATACGTAGTGGGCATGGATTTTGAGCGATGGATAAAGGAGTACACCATAAGATATTTTAAATGTCGTAGGTATAGTCATTAAGTCTAGACAACATTACCTATGTGGCTATTTTATTTCCATATTTATGGTGAAGTACAATGACAGACTAGATAGGGTTTAGTTGTGTATTACTATTTTTTTGGTCATGCGATTAATCTTTCCTATCGTCCCATTAACACTTATGCCAAGTTAGTTACCTTGGGGTCATTCAACAACAAGAAAACAAACAGTTTCTCCTTGTGGTAGTCACAACCACTCTAATTTAATATGTATGTGCACTGGTGTGATATACTTATAGCTGTGATAATATTTATCATAAGGATCGTTAAAGAGTAATATAATTATACTATGGATTGCATGAATGGGATAGAAGTATTATAATATATAATTACTATGTGCAAATAGAATGAAATACCAAGGTGGATACATGTCTTAGGTAGTAGATTACACCTTCACCCTTATGGAGGGTAGAATCGAGATTGTCATGAATAAAATATGTACATGTATATATGTGTGTGTGTGTGTGTGTGTGTGTGTGTGTGTGTGTGTGTGTGTGTAACTTACATCCATGTTAAGAAGCGGTAAGATTAAGCTATGGATGAAAAGGAAGTAGTAAGGCCTTTTTGTAGTTAAGTTAATGATTGCTTGAAAGGTTTCTCTTTTAGACAAATGATCAATTCCGGTGACCCTAATTAATTTTTATTTTATTTGGTAAATTTGGGGAACATTACACTCGTCATCGCAATGTGACACAAATATCCTATTCTCGTAATGTGATACAAATATCCTGTCATCACAATGTGATGAACATATCCTTGTTGTCACGATGTGTTGAACATACCCTTGTCTTTTCAATGCAACGAACATAGCCTTGTCATCAAAATGTGATGAACATTTCCTTATCATTGCACTATGGAAAATAAAGCCTTATTATGACACTATGGAGAACATAGCCCTATCATTGCACTGTGAATGACATATCCTTATCGTCACACTATGACGAAGATATCCTGCAATATTATGAACATAGTGTCATTGTCCCAATGTGATGAAAACATCATGTCCTCACAATGCGATGCAAATATGCTATCATCACAATGTGATGAACATAGCCTTATTGTCACTAGTGTAGAACATAGGCTTGTCATTGCTATGTTTTAAACATACCCTTGTCATTGCAATTTCACAATCATAGCCTTGTCATTGCACTGTAACGAACATAGCCTTGTCATCACAATTTCATGAACATAGCCTTGCCATCTCTATCCTTGTCATGGCAATGTGATGAAGATAGCCTCGTTTTTTCAATGTGACAAAAATTCAATTTCGTCGCAATGTAATGCAAATATCATGTCGCCACAATGTGATGCAAATATCATATCTTTGCACTGTGAGGACCATAGCCTTATCATGAATATGTGACGAACATAGCCTTCTCTTCACATTGTGATGAACATGGCCTCCTCGTTACAGTGTGACTCAAATATCATTCCATCACAATGTGATGCAAATATCATGTCATCGCAATATGATGCAAATATTGTGTCATTGAAATGTGACGAAAATATCATGTCATCGCTATGTGATGATCATAGCCTTGTGGACACAATGTGATGAACATATCCTTTTGTTGGATTATGATGAACATATCACCCTCATCACAATGTGAATCAAATATCTTGTCATCATAATATGATGCAAGTATCATGTCATTGCAATGTCACACAAATATCTTGTCATCGTAATGTGATGAACATAACCTCATGATGACAAGGCTATGACCTCATTTAATTTAGACAAGGCCATTATACATTGATGTAAATTAATACTTTAATTTAGACATTTCATTAATGTAATAATGCATTATTAATGTATTAATACCTTAATAATGTATTACTACTTTATTAATATTTTAATGTATTAATACTTTAGCAATGTATTAATTAATAATATATCAATGTATTAATTAATTAATA
>JASDQU010100217.1:503479-524539 GCA_032191745.1 Picea mariana | reverse complement strand
AGAAATTTCCTTCCTAAACAAATGCTCTTCAGAAATTGTTAATCATTTTTTATTTCTTAAGAAATTGTTAATATTTTTAAATTTCTAACTTGCTTTCATACTTTCTTGTTAATTTGCCACTACATTACGAATTTCCTTCCGAAACAAATGCTCTTCGGAAATTGTTAATCATTTTTAATTTCTTAAAAAAATGTTAATCATTTTAAATTTATAAATTTTTGAATTTCCTTCCGAAACAAATGCTCTCCAGAAATTGTTAATCATTTTTAATTTCTTAAAAAATTGTTAATCATTTTAAATTGCTATTCAGAAATTGTTAATCATTTTTAATTTCTTAAAAAATTGGTAATCGTTTAAAATTTTTAAATTTCTGAATTTCCTTCCTCTTCAGAAATTGTTAATCAATTGAGAGATATCCATATATAGTGATCGTGATCCAGACCCAGGTGTGAATTCAGTAGATGAGGCAAAAGGTGATTCGGATAATTAAGATGTGGATTCATCAGACTTTGTACCAGGCTATGGAATTTCATTATTCCTTTAACCACCTGGCTTTGAGGATTATGCCGTTGATGTAAAGTCTGTTGATTCTTATGATTCAGCTGATCGACCAACGCTACATCTGGGTCCTCAAACATATCCATACGCATAGCCTACAAAGGCATAGGCACCACCCATGGAGGAGGTAACAGAGGCGGCTGATCTATATAGGGCTCGCTGTCGAATACCATGGCATACACCGCGCTGCAGAGCCCGGTCCCTATCCCATCTCCTGTTCTAATCCTATAGGGTTTTGATCCAGCAACTTAGAAATGTCCAATCCTCCCGCCCTATTCGAAGTACCCGCCGAACCTGTATCACAGCATCCGTGTCCGTTCCATGTGGTCGCCAATCGGTCTGCCTTCTCCCGAACCCAAGGAACATCTATCTTTGTGTGTGCTAACTAAATGATAGTGAACAGAGGGAATGTTAGTGCTGGGGTATAGCATAAGTTTCGTCCTAGTAGAGCTTCTCTCATTGATGAATGGATAAAGACTACGTTTTTCAAATGCTTAACCCTTAACCAACCCATTTCTAATCCAGGTTTGCCTTCTGGTATTAAGGTAGAAGGTCTGCGTCTCCTGGTCTGGATTCGGTCGCGGGGAGAGCTCCGTCGACTACTATAGATAGAGGAATGCTTGGGATACAAGAATGCTGTGACAAGACCTCGCTTACTGGCATAACCTTCCTAGCTTGTGTACGGCGAAGACCCTCGAGAGTTGCATCGTAAGTAACACATCACATTGTTCCGAACCGTTCAGCCCAGATTGGTTCCAAAACATTCAAAGAAGACACATCCAAGAAGAAGACGATTAGGACTCTATACTCTATCCACTGTGGAGAATTTTTTTTTTCACTTGCAGTAGATTTGTTTTCTGGGTATAGTATATTGTGAATCGGTACCTGCATCCTTCCATCCTGGGCCTGATGCCGCGGGGTTACGGACGCATAACCTACAGGGACAGATCCAAGCCTGATGCCCCGGGGTTCCGGACCCATAACCTACAGGGACAGATCCAATTCTAGCATATCCAGTCCCAAAAGCAAAGGTAGCAGCAGTTCAAAAGGCGCTTGACCGAGGATCAAATCCACCAGCTCCATATCCGGGTGGCAAATAAAGATTGGCTAATCAATCTACTATAGAATCCTTACACCTGACTACCTGCTTTAGGCGTATCAATTGTTTCAAGAAACATTGGAAGAAGGCTTGCTCTTTTGGAAACAGAAAGAATACTTGGTTGGTCATCATGAATAGATTGGAACAGATTTTGCTCTCTTCCAATATTTCCTGGAGTTGTTGGCCAGGCTCCCTACCAACTGTGAATCAAGGAATAATGGGACCAATTCGATTTGCTTTGCCTGAATTCCTAATCCGAAGATGTTGGGGATGCCGCAGTGAGTGACAGAAATACCCTTATTCCACAGGACACTAACAGAAAAAAAGAGACTTACCCTAAAGTCAAAGTCAGTAGCTCGAGGTTGCTTACCTTTTCGTCGCGAGGTGGACCCACGCTACATTACATACATTTTCCCCTTCGTTCTTTGCTGGCGTTATTACATATATAAAGTTGACATATTATAAGAAGCAGCGGTATCCGCCTCATAAATGAAAATGACAAACTGGCCTGGTCCTGGAATAGATCGACAAGTACCGTCACTGCCAAACTAGCTTATCATTCTATTTTATTTTCTAACAAATTGGAAGAAAAAAAATGGTGGTACAAAGCTATATGGTATTTGAACATTCCAATCAAAATAATATACTTCATGTGGATGTGCCTTAAGGATTGTATCCTTACTAGAGTTAATTACTAGAAAGGATAAGGCATTTGACCCTCGGTCTGCAACTTTTGTTTAAAGAATGAAGAAACCGCTACATATGTATTTGTGGATTGCCCAAAAACACAAAACATATGTGATAAAAACTCTGAAGATTGATAGCGATTGGAAGTGTTCTACTATTGAAGAAAATATGAGATACGTTCTTTCAATTTCCAAAACTAAGACACATCTCTTTTGTGGTTCTTTGGGGCATTTGGAAATTTAGGAACAAAACACTATTTGAGAACCCGAACAGATTGGATCTTATGATAAACATCAAAATTATCCTTTCTTTTAAAGAATACTCAGTCAATGAGAATGAAGATAAATTGGATCTTATTCTAAATCCAATTTATTTTGATGATAATCCAATTGGTTTTTTTGATGGTGTAGTTGCAGAAAATATTTGTGGAATTGGAATTTATGTAAAACACTCTATTAAGCACACAGTCAAAGCACATTTTGCTGGAGGCACAGGAAATAATATGAAAGATGAGCTCATGGAACTTTGGGGCCCTCCTCTCTCCTTTCTATAAAAAATATAATGGTTGCATGTGACTCCAAGGTCACTATCGACTGGATAAACTACAAATCCAACCTAAATCTTATTTATCTCAACCACTCAAAAGACAAGATCAGAAGATTAAAGAATGGATTTGAGACTATTAATTTTACGCACATCCACAAACAGTTCAACAAAGTTGCACACAACCTATCAAAAAAGACACTCAATGACAATACACGCTTGTTTTTTAGTCAATGGAACTACTTTAGTTCTCAAAAATTTTACATTTTCTAGGTTCAAAATACAAAATTATATCATTTTTGTTAAAATTTTGTATATGTCACTTGAGTGACTTTTATAGCTACGAAACTTTATAAATGTGGAAGGAGAAAGTCTTTAGATCTTTTTGAAAGATACTTTCTTGAAACATATGTAACAAAAAGTTTCATTTAATTCTAATAGAATAAGAGTGAAATTATTTATTTTTTAAGATGAAAAAAAAAGACTACCTATTTATTTTTTGTTACTCTCCATAACTATCTATAAGCCATATGAAAAATTAAACAATTGATGGTTCATGAAAAGGCAGTTTCTAGTAGATCAACCTAGGCTTTCCAGCTAACCTACCATCAAGGAGCTCTAGTAGACTCTTTAGAGTAGGTATAGGCCCCTACGGGAATTCAATTGGGTGGGGACCAACCCCTCCAACTATAAGGAGAGGGGAGATCCACTTCAAAAGAAACGAGAGAGTAGCTATTCCGGGATAGAAATAGGAATAAAAAAGCGATGGTCCCAAAACCGTCGAATGGGTTCACAAAACATGTAGTGAACCGGATGGAACAGATCTTGCTATGCTGCTGCGGAAGGGGAAAAGACTAGGAATGATAGGGATGAGAAAGCTTTATTTAAGGCTCAAGGGCAATTAATGGCTCAAGGACTAACGGAGCCAAGCCCTTTCCATACGCTATCGATTAGTATGGGTTAGATTGGTTATAGATTGAGTCCACCAGCACTGCACTTTGAAACGATTACTGGCCATCGGATGGTGGAAATTAGAGTATGGTGGGTGTACGAGATAGCATTAGAGGGAGCTCCGTCCGTGGGAAGTTGAAACTTCTAAATCTAACCTTTTTAAACCGTCAACCGATAAAGCTCCTGGGAATGATACTGCAAAAGAAAGGTAAGCTCTCGGGAACCATATTGATGTACCAGTTCAAGACTTACTCTCATCCTGAGTCTCATTCCCAGTCAGTAGCAGCACAAGGTGGACACTACAAATAGTAGAGGGCTTAAGAAATTGTTAAGTTTCAAGAACGCCAATGAGCACTCCGTCAAACAATACAACCAGTGGATATCCCCATCGCTGGAGTGAGTGATTCGTTTGCAGAACCATGACAATTCGAAGATGACGTCATAGGCTCACCAACCGAAATTCATTGGCTCCCCGAGGAGGATGCTGCTGTGTAGTTAGGCCAGGCGGAAAATAGTAAGAAGTAGGCTCACCGATAAAGCAGCTGAGATGGACCATTTCTTCTATTTACTAAATTCCGTTACCCATTATAGGTCATTTCGCCCTACTTTCTCTCTCTGCCTCTTCCTAGTGGGGGCATCGTGTTAATAGATAGATGGCGCTCAATCAACCCGGTGAGCATTCTTATTCTGGTTAGCCAAATATGGTTTGTTTAGGCAGAGCAAGCTTGAGAAAGGGATTGCAGGCGAGCAAAGAGTAGCCAACGTATCATATTTAGTAATGGGTTGGGCTTTTCGGAGATTATGAAAAGCATGATTCGGTTGGAGGGAGAGGAAACACTAAAGGAGATCTATCTGGGCTGGCTCACCGGAAACGGGCTTCAGGAAACTGGTCTATGGAAACGGGAGCGGAAACGGCCTCGCCTCGCCTCTAAGATAAGAAGCGGCACTCCTTCTCAACCCACAGATGCACCATATAAGGATCACCAAAGAAGTGAAATGATTTTGTATCTACCTACAATGTAAGATCGTATATAATAGAATGTAATTCGTTGCCGATTTCTTAAAAAAATCTTAATCATTTTAAATTTCTAAATTTCTAACTTGGTTTCATAATAATTATTTAATATTAAAACAATATTGCGTTAATTATTTTTAAACCTTTAACCTGCTATAGTAATTATTTAATATTGAAACCATATTAACTATAAAAATATCTTTACTAGCAACAATCATTTTTATGTAAAAAATGGTTGATATATGTAGATCAGCGTCATTAATTGAAAATAATTGTTGTTGTTAGTTGAAGATCCGCATGCAACTATTAATAAACTAGCACAGTCGCTAATTCGCGGCTGAGAACGCGTGCCCCCAATTTACTGAGAACACGTGATCCCAATATAAAACGTTTGTGGTAATCCGTCTGTGGTAATATGAAACGTTTGGCTGCAGTAGGTTGATAAATGGAACGTGGCAATTACATATTCTTACAGTAATTTTTTAATGTGATTAGGTAAATGTTAAAAAGTAAACATGTTAATGGATACCTTGATAAATGCAAGAAATGCTAGCATCTTCAATGCATAACCATCAGATTAGGGTTTAAGATTAAATAAACTTAAAAGATCATTAATTGTGCCCATTGTCAATAGGTGTAAGTCTTTCGAAGTAATTAATACATTTTAAATGTAATAAATAATTAATAAATATGAATTAATTATCTTTAAATTTTTTAAAACGAATTATTAATAATTTATTAAATTATAATAATTAATTACTTAATTGTTAATAATTAATTAATTATAACGAAGTAATTGAAATTATTAATTAATAATAAATTATTTTTTAATTAATAATTGATTATAAAATATAAATTAATTAATCGTAAATAAAATACTACATAACAAAATAATAAAACAAATAATAATAATAAAATAACCATGTGATAATAATAAAGTAAAACTAAACTTAAAACATTAAAAAACAAAATAATAATGTAACATATTAATTAAGTAATTTTTTTAATATATTAGTAAAGTATAAACAGATTGTTAAATATATTAAGTAATAACACATTAATAATATATAAATACTTTGATCATTCATATAATATTACATAACTGTAAGAAAATAATAAAGTATTAATTAATAAATATAGAAATAATGAATTAATTAATATAATAATACAAAAATATATTATTATATTATTAATGGAAATAGAAAAATACATTAATATGTTAATATTATGTATAAAAATAATGAATACATTTTATAAAGTAACTATCAATACATTAATGTATAAATAAATGTAACATATTAATTAATAAATACCTTATTAATATAATGTGGTGTGATAAAGAATTAGAGAAAAAAAGAAAATTAAGGTATTATAAAAATGTAATCAACCCTAATCTAAAAGATCAAAATTATCTATCTGTTTTGCCAAGTGTAAAGAAAAAAATAAACATTGCTAAGATAAGAACAAATTCTCAAGAGCTCCATAGTGAAACTCGGAGTTGGTCAATTCCTAAAACGCCATGGGATGAAAGAGTGTGTCACATTTGTGACACTAAGAACTTTGAAGATTAAAGGCACTTTCTCTTAGATTGTCCAGCCTATACCCTATATTAGATCTCATTTTCAAAATATTGATCACACTACCAACCTTCCTAACCTCTTAACTCAACAAAAGTATGGTGATCTTGGAAAGCTTCTATTAATGTTTTTTGAGCACAAAAACAAAATTCTAAAGAATCACAAGCAATCACTTACCCTCTTAAGGTGCGATAGACCAATTAGGTCTTAGTGGACGTTAATCATCATCATCATCATCATTGTATTAATTAATTACTACATTATACATTAAAAGATAATTAAAATATAAATAATTAAAACATTAATAAATTGACAAAGCAAAAAAAAATATTAAAAAAACAAATATTAAACTACTACATTATTATATTAATGGAGAAATACATTAATAATAATAATACATTAATAAAGAATTAGTTAATTATTAAATACATTTTTAAATTATGAAAAATCTTAATAAAGTATTAAAGTATTATTAATTTAATAGATTAATAAAGCATTCATACATTAAAAATAATATTAATAAATACATTAGTAAATCATCCATATATTAAATTTTCTAAAAATAAAATTTAAAATTTAAAACACAACCATTTTATAAAAATGGTTGATATAGGGAAATGGGCACCATTTTTCACCTGTATAAAGTGATTGTTGCTAGTTCAAGGAACAACATATCTTAGGGATGGCCATTAATGTGTTAATTAATTATTACTTTACACTAATATATAATTATAATGTATTAATCGTTTATTAATGTATATATTAAAGTATTAATTTACCTTTATGTAATGTAACATATTAATTGACTAATACATTGATAATCTATTAATTAATGGATACATTAATAATTTAATATATTAATTAATAAATACATTAATACATTATTAAATATATTAATTAATTAATATATTATTAATTTATATATTGCAAAATATAATACACTAATAAGGAAAACATTAATAGTACATTAATAAAGTAGTAATATATTAAACTATATGTATTTAATAAAGCATTATTAGAATATTAATACATTAACAACCTCAGTGGGCCTAATGGTTAAGAGTATGTGTTTCCTCTTAAGAGATCAAAAGTTCAAATCTAGAGAGGGTAGAGTATTTTTTTTATTTTATTTTTTATTTTTTGTATGTCTGGAGGAATCAGCAACTAGTTGGGCACGTGCTTGCGTTACACGTGGCCGTGTTATCCAACTGCTACAACTATAACCTCCAGGTGTGCCCACGAGGCCTGGAGGTGTGCCCACGAGGCCTCATACGCGACACACATTGTAAGTTGGGGGGAGTTGAACTCGAAACCTCATGAAACTTCATTTTCACGGCACTTGTCAATTGCGCTGCCTCCGCGGAGGCTGGGGGGTAGGGTATGTTATTCATAACTATGAATAACATTAATACCTTAAAGTATACTAAAATGTATTAATTTAATAATACATTAAATAATTAAATAATACATTAAATAATAGATTAGTAATAGATTAAATAGTAAGACTTTAATAAAGTATAAACACATTATTACATTATAAATGATAAATTAAAGTATAAAATTTCATTAATGTATAATATAATGTATTATTTAGTTGACACATTAATAATGTAATGTAATAATTAATTAATATATTAATGTATAATGTAACATATAACTTATTATGTATTTGATACATTAATGTATTAATTAATTAATACATTAATGTATAATGTAACATATTAAAGAATTAATACATTAATAAAGCATTTAATTAATTAATTAATATATTAATACATTATTAAAGTTTTAATACATTAATAAAGTAATAATATGTTAATAATTGGATTATTAAAGTACTAATGCATTATCAATACATTACTAAAATATTAATACATTAATTGAAAATGATCATTAATATGTATGATCTTCGTTATGGTTGACAATTGTTAGTTATGTTTGACAATTGTTGTCTCTATAAGATCATGGCTAGCCATGATCATGACTACTCATGACATTAATACATTAATGGATACTATAATGTATAAACTAATTAATTGGCATCACGATGCTATGTTTGTCACATTGCGATGACAAGATATTTGTGTGACATTGTGATGACGTGATATCTACATCATATTGTAACGACAAGGTATTTGCTTCACATTGTGATGAGGGGGATATGTTCATCACAATGCGACGACAATGATATGTTCATTACATAAGGTATTAATACATTATTAAAGTTTTAATACATTAATAAATCTATATTAAAGTTAATACATATATTAATATGTTAATAAATATATTATTAAACTATTAATACTTTAATAATTACAATATTAAAGTAGTGATGCATTATTAATACATTAGTAGAGTATTAATAGATTTAAAATTAAAAATCAACACAATTGATAATGGTTGACCATGACCATGGTTTACTTTGGTTGACCATGGCCATTGTTAACTATGGTTGAGAATGACCATTGCTAACTTCTCTACAACTTCAATATGCACAACTTTCATTATGGTTGACAATGGTTAGTCATGTTTGGAAATTGTTGTCTATAGAAGATCATGGCTAGTCGTGATCATGACTATTGATGACATTAATACATTAATGTATACTATAATGTATTAATTAATTAATACATTAATAGATTATTAATTAATACATTACTAATGTATTAATACATTAAAACATTAATAAAGTAGTAATACATTATTAAAGTTTTAATATATTAATAATGCATTATTATATTAATGCAATGTCTAAATTAAAGTATTAATTTGCATAAATGTATAATGAAATTGTCTAAATTAAATGAGGTCATAGCCTTGGCATCATGAGGCTATGTTCATCAGATTGTGATGGCAAGATATTTGCATGACATTGCAATGACATTATATCTGCGTCAGATTCTGATGCGGGGGATATGTTCGTCATAATGCAACGAAAAAGATATGTTCTTCACATTGTGTCTCCAAGGCTATGGTCGTCGCATAATGATGACATGATATTTTCATCACATTGGGATGGCACGATATTTGCATCATATTGCAATGACATGATATTTGCATCACATTGTGATGGAATGATATTTGAGTCACAATGTAACGAGGAGGCCATGTTCATCACAATGTGAAGACAAGCCTATGTTTGTCACATAGCCACGATAAGGCTACGATCCTCACATTGCAAAGATAGGATATTTGCATCACATTGTGACATCATGATATTTGCAATACATTGCGATGACATGAAATTTTTGTCACATTCTGACGACGATGATATGTTCATCACATTCCCCTGACAAGGATATGTTCATTGCATTCCCATGACAAGGATATGTTCATCACATACAGACGAGAAGGCTATGTTCGTGAAATTGTGATGACAAGGTTATGTTCATCACATTGCAATGAGAAGGCTATGATTGTGACATTGCAATGACAAGGGTATATTTAGAACATAGCAACGACAAGGCTATGTTTGACACATAGCGACAATAAGGCTATGTTCATCACTTTGTGATGATAGGATATTTACATCACATTGTGAGGACATGATGTTTTTATCACATTGGGACAATGACGCTATGTTCATCACATTGCAGGATATCTTCGACATCGTGCGACGATAAGGCTATGTTATTCATTGTGCGATGATAGGGCTATGTTCTTCATAGTCTCATAATAAATCGTTATTTGCCACGGTGTAATGATAAGGCAATATTCATCACATTGCGACGACAAGGCTATGTTCGTCACATTGAAAAGACATGGCTATGTTCAACACATTGAGAGAACAAGGCTATGTTCATCACATTGTGATGACAGGATATTTGCATCACATTACAAGGATAGGATATTTGCGTCACATTGTAATGACAAAGCTATGTTCATGACATTTCAATGACAAGGCTATATTCGTCATAGTGCAATGATAAGGCATGTTGATCACATTATGATGTTGGGGCTATGTTCGTCACATTAGAATGACAAGGCTATGTTCGACACAATGGGACGTTACTATGTTTTTTAGATTGTGATGCTACTATGTTCATCACATTGTAACATTAGTATGTTAGTAATTGGGACGATGCATTAATAATACACTATTAAAGTATTGATACATTAATTGTCAATGGCCATGGTTCACTATGTTTGACATGTGTAGAATGAGTTCCATTTTTTTTTCTTTTTTGTAGGAAAATATTTTAAAACTAATATTTAATGCTAAATTAATTATTTGTACCTAATAGAAAAATTCAATGATTACACACATTTTAAGAATGTAATTTTTGAGATAGCTCCTCCTATGATGCAATTATGTCAATTTCATTGACCATCTCCTTGTACACTTTTTGGACATTCCTACTGGCATATTTGGGATATCAATTCTATAAAACCCCGCTCTTGTGCACACTGAGTGAACTTATTCTTTGAGGAAACTTTCTTGCAAGAGATTCGGATTATTATACTATTGGGAATTTGATTATGATTATGAGGCATTATGGATATGATGCCATGTTATTTTACTATATTGACATAGACAAGTGCTATTGACGTGGTTCTCTTGAGTGTGCAAGATTTGGACCTCGAGGATGCTGAGGCATCAATGAAACGCTTGGACTCTGGATTGAGTCAAGGAGTGGACGATTGGGTTTTACTGATGTATCTATGATATATATGCATCTGATTAGATGTTATGATTATGGATCTCATTTATGACATGATTCATTGATGATGCAGGCTGATGATAGCTTGCCGACTAGACTCACATGTGGAATAGAGGGGTCACGCACGACTACCAGAGACATCGAGGGAGAGGTGTGGACAACATCCCTACCACAGCCTACTACCACTCCCGTCATGGATCGAAATGTAGGTTAATGATTACTTAGTTTGAGAAGACCCACGATGTTGTAAGGGCAGACTCCGATAATCGCTCACGATGATTCTAAGGGGCACAATAAGGCAGGGGCCTTATTCCTTATAGGCCCTTAGTCTCCCATAATATCATCTGGTGGAGTATTGACTCTAGGGGTTTTTAATGTCTACCAAGTTAGTGAAGAGGGGAGTGGAGCCCTTGGAGTATGTAGTGTGACCTGAAGGGCACGTCGTGTAAGAGAAAATGGAAAGAGGCAAGTGGCACCCTTGGAGCACATAGTGTGTCTTGAAGGGCACATCGCACAAGGAAAACATAATGAGGTGAGTGGCACCCTTAGAGCACCTAGCGTGTCCTGAAGGGCACGTCGCATTGTTAAATAATAAATGAATAAACCTATATGGCCTTAGAATGAATAATGTGATGAGAAATATTTAAAACAATTTCCCTAATAAAATGTCTCCCAACCTAGGAAAATAAAGCCAAGGTCTAAGTGATACCTGTGATATATATATATATATATATATATAAGAAAATAAATAAATAATAATGATAATCATCATTAAAAATGTGACAAGAAGGCGGTAAGCAATTTAATTAATTAAAAAAAAATCTTTTGGGGGATAAAATTTTAAAAGGGGAAAAAAGGGGAAATAATTGTTTTCTTACATATGCTAATTAAAAATTTATTAATTAAAAAGAAAAAGGTGAAAAAGGTAATTTCTACACTTGCCAATTTGAGTTTTAAATGAAAAGGGAAAGAGGGAAATTTAAAAGAATTAGAAAACTAGGACAAAGAGGGAAACATAAAAAGAAAGGGGAAACACAAGGAAAAAGCAGAAAGACTAACTTAGTAAAGTATATAGAATTTTAGAACTTTCTAAATTAAACTCACCTAGTAAATTAGTAATGGGGTAAGTCATTATAATGTGTAAGGGAATATGGGGACACCTAGGAGCGATTCTAGGAATGCTTTTAGGTGGGTGAGGGAAATAGTAGTAATTAATTAATTAATGAAATTAATTTATGGTGCAATGAAGGGGATGCATGACACATGTACGGAGATAATTTTTATGAATTAAATTATTGACAATAAATTAAATGGGATTTTGGGAAAATAAATGACTTAAAAACTCTATATAAAGAAGGGAGGAGGAGGAGGATGGATCTCTTCTGTTATGCATAACGTTACGCTATAGAGTTTTAGACTCGACTGACTTAGCTTGTGGGAGTTGGGATACCTAACTCGGTGAGGAGTGGTAGTTCGGACTTGTGAGGTGAGTTGGGAGCTAGCTGATCTCTGGTTTAGTGTGTGTTTCCCCTTTGTGGCTCGAGGGGATAAGGGGGAAGAAGAGTACCCCTAGCGTTGGTTGGGAGGTACCGGTGAAGTCTCATTGGTGAGCAAGCAAGAGCTGCATGGAGCATGTGGGACAGCGACATAGAGCGTGCGACTTGGGATACGACACGCCTCCTTTAATTATGCATGGTATATTATTATTATAGAGAGGGCGACTTGGGATACGGCATGCCTCTTTTAATTATGCAGGGTATATTATTATTATACTTTACGCTTTTATTTCTGTACTTTTATTTCGGTAAAGAAAATGTTGACTTAGCATTTTATTTGAGAACTCAATTTCCCCATAGCCTTAAGTTTGTTGTTTGACTTGATTCCCTTGGCATCGATCCCTAAATTTTTTGTACATCCTATGGTTTTAATGATTTGTAATGAGTTGTGATATTTAATTCGCCCTCATCCCTAGCTCATCAATAAACGCCTGAGCAGTTGACCAGGATACAGATCGACGATTGTTACTTCAATGTTAATAGACCTATAGATCCTAATGCCCTGGTTGTCTATGCATGGATGATGAGAAAAGGATGGTTCTGCCAAACTGTCTACCCATGATGATTGTTCCAGGTTGATTGAGTTTCTTGCGCTTTGTTGCAATTGATTACCTCTACGATTGTTTATCCTTCCATCAACGAACCATGTATTGTCCTCGATGCTTTAAGTATGTTCTTTGAATGCATTTCCTGGAAAAAAATTCTTTGCATTTTCATTACCTTTCTTGGAAATTATTTAAGGTTGTGTTTTTAATGCTTCTCCTAGCGATTTTCTATGTGTTTTTCCTTACTTCTAGTCTACCATTTCTTATACCATTTTACCCTGTGTTTCAACCTCCTTGGAGTGCGTTTATTTCCCTTATTTGCTCTTAGTTTGACAACGACCTTGTGATTGCTTTAGTGTGTAGTGGAGGCATTCGTTTCTGATTGAATTACAGACTGTGTTTGTTTTGAACAACTTTCACCACCTCGAAAATTAATAGACCAAGAGTGATTTAGTTAACTGTAATAATTGGTGTATCATTAATTCAAATGGTTGTCACAACGATTTATTTATCAGTAAGAATCGATTCATTTGATTGGAATTATTTTGAATGGATAAATAGTGATTGCTTACCACTGAGATTTGAATTAAATTAAAAAGAATTTGAATTGTATTGCCTAGGACTCTTTATGTAATACATATTTCCTATTATTTTTTATGTTGAATGGATAGCATTTTCATGTTCGTTTTAATACATGTTGAACAGATTACATTTTAACAAATATGACATTAACGTTTTAGGTATTGCCGAAGGGTGGTTTTAAATTTATAGTATGGCAACAATTATTTTTATCTTGGCATTTTACTTGACCGCTTGGCACATATTATTGCAGCAACGCGTTTTTTTTTATGGACAACAACATATAAACAATGTTTACCTTCCCCACATTTTACTTATGCCTTTGGATTAAGTTGTTCTGATGAATTGGCTGAGTTCCACCTTGAATCTGTGAGTGACTGAAACGAGTTGAGTTATTCATTGCTTGATTGATTTTACCTTCCGTTTTACCTCTCGCCTTGCCATTCCCTTTTACTTCGCTTAGCACCTCCATAGTCTTCCCTGCGACTTATGTAGATAGCGTAACTTTATTTAAATGACAACCTTACCATATAATTAATCCATAAGATTTAATGATTGTTTATCCATGACTTTGCTGACAATTTTTTCCAGAAATTAATTAACAACGATCTGTTAAATATATTGTACCCTCAACAGTCTGACGATACACTGCCAGCTGTACTGGACAGTTGTACTTTCTATTTTTGTCTTTCTTGAGCCTATTTAGCTCAGCTATCTCCCATTGCATTGTACCTTCTCAGCTTTACTTCTTCATGTACTCGTTTTGTACTATTCTTCTTACATTCTAATATACTGTTTTCTGTTCTATCTTTCTCTCTGCATTTCTCTTTGCTTCACAATTTATCATGGTATCAGAGCTTCAATAGTAAGCCTCTTCACGCAGCCTGGAGAGCAACACGATCCTAACAGAGCAGAGCTTACACGCATCTTGAGAGCACGCGACACAGACTTTTCACAAGGTTTGGAAAGCTGTCTGTAATACTCTCAAAAGATCAGCGTAAGAAGCTTGCAGAGGTTGCAGAGCGTACTACGCTCAAAAGAATGAGGAAGCAGAGACCGAGAGAGAAGAAACCTTAAATATTCTTGTAATATTTTCAAGAATCGTCAAAGATTGACGAAGAAGAGCCGGAGGAGGCGAGAAATTTTAAAGAACTCGAAGAATTCATTCAATTCATTAAAGATTGCTGCAAAAGGTAGCATTGTTTAAAGATTTTTGAAATTCGCTCAAATATGTTAAAGATTGAAGCAGTGAACAAAGAATTTGTGAAAATTCTTTCAAATCTTTGAAAGATTCACAAATTTTTCTTCCGCGGGAGAAAATTCCGTCAAATTCAGCAAAGATTGCGTCAAACACACAAGGAACAGCCATTGCGGCCATAAGATTCATCCGACGAACATATCCGAGGCGGGAAAATAGTTCAGAAGGGATGAGGAGAGTGTGGAAAAGACAAAGGCATATGAGCCGTCAGATCTTGCACAAAGGCTCGACAGCCTTTAGATCAGCAAGAAGGTGCACGACGTTTAGTCGTTTGAAGTGCACAGGAGAAATTTCGACTTGTGAAGTCGTGAAATCCCGACATCATCTGGACCGTCCATCCAGAAACACATGGCAAGATCTCGATACTTCATGACTCGCAAGCTGTAAAGGTCAGAAGACTATCGTGAGAATTCATGAATCACGAAATCACGAGTCATTCTGGATTGTTGGATCAAGAAAGATCATGAACCGTCGATCTTTTCTCATCTCCAGATCGCGAATCGAGAGTTGGACGTGAAAAAGATTTCACTCCAAAACTCTGATACGCGATATCGCGAAATCTCGAGAGGACTTGTGAGCCGTCCATATCAGAGGATAGGTGGCAGCAGATCAAAGCATCGTCAAAATGAAATTTCTAAGTTCACAGTTTTCAAAGACCATTGCAACAGGAATTCGCAACTCGCGAAATCGCGATACGCGATATAGTGATAATATCTCAGCTGTCCGTTTGTCCGGACACGTGGAGAACATCGTAGCACCCGTCGGCATATCGGCATTTGGGGTTTCAAGTTGACAGACACATTGTGTCAATGGAGCATCGCAAGTAGCAATATCCTGAGGAGGAATCAGGACCGTCCATCTCTCCCGGATGCGTGGCGTAAATACAGGGACTCGGGAAAAGTTCCGACAAGGAAAGGGCCATCGACATATCGAGATTCGGCAAATCGTGAATCCTGAGGACAAGGATCTCGTGCACTTTGAAACCGTGAAGTTCGAAATCTCGACAGGAGGAAAGATCCATTTATGGGGCCCAGATGACATCATCTCGTCAAACGAGTCAATCAATGCATCGACATTTAGTGGATCCTGGAGACGAGACGTCTGGGACATATCAAACCGTGAAATCACGAGGAGAGAGCACGTCCATCCATCTATTGGGACACGTGGTAGAGATCAGAAGAATCAGAAAAACTCCCAAAAGGAACGTGCCAACGATAAATCGAAGATCGGGGAATCGAGGAGACAGAAGAGCTCAACATTAGAACTCGCGAAATCCTGATTTACGATATCCTGATAAGATCTGGACTATCATATCAAAGGAAGATCAAGACCGTTGAAAAGTCAAAAGGCAAATTTTCGCGTTTCGGCATTTTGAAAGGCAAAAACTGGGAAAAGCCCGTAGCGCTTTAAAAGAAATATGTGTGGACACATTGCAAGGAGACTAAGGGCCAATTCAAGCCCGATAAGCTCCCATCGGCCATCGGCAAATCGACGTTTCTAAGATCAGAGGTAAATACGAATTTTTCCTCTATACTTCTGCAAATTTTTTTAAATTTAAAATCATGGTGTCGTCTAGCTATTTAGGACCAACTCAAGGTCCGATTCTTCTGGGAAAGAACTATGAGTTTTGGTCTCTACGAATGAGATCGTTCTTGCAAGCACAAGAGTGCTGGTAACCATTGGATCTTGGATATGTGGAACCGGATCCAGCCACCCTCACTGCCATGACAAATGCGCAGAGAATTGCTCAGGCAACTCTGAGGACCAAAGAAAATAAAGCGAAATTCTGGATTCAGAATTCTGTAGATGATTCAATTTTCTCAAAAATCACAGGCACTGGTACTTCTAAATAGGCCTGGGATATCCTTAAATCATCCTACCAAGGAAATGACAGGGTCAAAACAGTTAAACTGCAGACCTTGTGGACACAATTTGAGACTCTAAGGATGAAAGAGTCTGAAACAGTGGATTAGTTCATGATCAGAGTCATGGGAATCGTGAACCAGATCAGACTGATTGGTGAAACCATCACTGATCAATGAATTGTTGAGAAATTTCTCAGAAGTCTACCCAAGAAATTTGAAATGGTTGTAACAACAATCCTTGAATCCAAGGATCTGTCAAGATTTTCAATAGATGAATTAATTGGTTCTCTGGTGACACATGAGACCAGACTGCATCTTACAGATGAGTCAATATCAAATGCATTCAAAACTCAATTCTCCTTCAGCAGAGGGAGAGGCAGAGGAAGAAGCAGAGGTTACCAAGGAAGAGGGAGAAATCAAAATAACTCTCACTCCAGTGGAGGTAACAGACAACAATATCCAAATCAAAATTTCCAAGGTCAAAGTCAGCAACAAAATCAACATCAGAATTTCTAGCCTCAAAGAGGCACAGGGAAAAGGTCAAATGACAAATCAAGCATACAATGCTATTACTGCAAAAAGTATGGGCACTATGAATCTGAATGCAGGAAGAAGCAAGCAGATCAGCTCTCAGGCAGAGCACATGTGTCAAATCATATGGGAGACACCTCAAGAGGTATGTTTCTCTCATGCCACAAGACTGAAGAACAACCTAAATATCTCTGGTTGCTGGACAGTGGATGCAGCAATCACATGAAAGGTAACAAAGATTTACTTTCATGCATTGATTCTTCAATCTCATTTGATATTACTCTTGGAAATGATCATTTAGTCAAAGTTCAAGGAAAATGAACTGTTCCTATACTTATTGAACAGAATGTAAAGAAAGACATAAACAATGTCTATCATGTTCCAGACTTGAAACATAATTTGTTAAGTGTAGGAAAACTCGTTGAAAAAGGATATAAGGTACTTTTTGAGGGAGCATCTTGCAAAATCTATGATAGAAAACCCAGCAGAAAATTAATTTCTGAAATCTATATGACTCCAAATAGGATGTTTCCCCTTACCCTCAGAAATGCAAATCTGAGTCAACCCTATGCACAGAGTGCATCTACCTTGAATGAAACGATGGTTTGGCATACAATATTTGGACATCTACCATTTCAGAGTCTAATTCTTCTCCAGAAAAACTCCATGGTCAAAGGTCTACCTCTCTTTAAAGAGCAAATACCCCCATGTGAGTCTTGCATACTTGGAAAACATAAAAGAACTAGTTTTCCACGGTCATCAAATCAAGCCAAACAACATCTTGAACTTGTTCACACTAACCTATGTTGACCAATGCAAACAGAGTCAATAGGTGGTATTTTTTACTTTCTAACATTTATTGATTATTTCAGCAGAAAAATATGGATCTATTTTCTCAGACACAAGTCTAAAACTTTTGCAAAATTCAAAGAATTCAAAGCAGAAGCTGAAAAACAGAGTGGAAAATATATCAAAGCACTTAGGTCAGATGGAGGAGGAGAATACAACTCCAGAGAATTTACAAAATACTGCAAATCTCAAGGCATCATCATGCAAGAAACAATAAGGTATACTCCACAGTAGAATGGAGTGGCTGAAAGGAAAAATCAAACAATAATGAATATGGCAAGAACACTTCTGAAAGAGAAAAGTTTGTCAAATAGTTTTTGGGCTGAAGCAGTAGCATGCTCAGTTTATCTTTTGAATAGATCACCAACCACAAGTCTACATATGAAAGTTCCCCAAGAACCATGGAGTGGGACAATGCTCAATGTAGCTCATCTAAGGACATTTGGATGCATAGCATATGCACACATACCTTCCAAATTAAGAAAGAAGCTTGATGACAGAAGTGAGAAATGTATTTTCACTGGATATAGTGAAACATCTAAAGATTACAGGCTTTACAATCCAATCACCAAGAAATTAATTCTCAGTAGAGATGTAAAATTTCTGGAAAATCAATTCTGGAATGATTCAAAAAATCACAAATGGACAGCTAAAATCCATTGCTACCAAGTTCTGAAAACGCAGAAAATTCAGTACAGCAAGTACCTCAAACTTCTCTTCCAAGATTGCAGGTACAAGGACAATCAGATAACTCACAGGATAACTCAACTTCTAGCAGAGAATCATTCTCTGAACCTCAAAATCAGAGAACTTGAAATCTGAGAGAAATCCATCAGTAGTTGGATGACTTTGAGAAACACAATCTTTTTGCTTTAATGTCATGTCAACCTACATCCTTTAAGGAAGCAGCCAAGGAGCCACATTGGGTTCAGACCATGAACCAAGAAATTGACTCCATTGAGAAGAACAAGACATGGGATCTTATTGATTTTCCAACTCACAAAAAGAGTATTGGTGTCAAGTGGGTTTACAAAACTAAACTCAATGAAAAAGGGCAGATTGAAAAACACAAGGCAAGACTTGTTGCCAAAGGATTCTCACAACAACCAGGTACTGATTATGGTGAAACGTTTTCTCCAGTAGCACGATTAGACACTGTAAGGACTTTATTGGCCATAGCAACACAACACAAATGGCAAGTATACCAAATGGATGCCAAGTCAGCATTCCTAAATGGTTTTCTAGAAGAACAAGTTTATGTTGATCAACCACCTGGATTTGAAGTCCAAGAGCACCCAGCCAAAGTATATCGGTTGAAGAAAGCCTTGTATGGCTTAAAGCAAGCTCCAAGAGCTTGGTACAGCAGAATTGACACTTACCTGATCAAAAGTGGTTTCAGCAGAAGCCAAAATGAGCCAACACTTTATACCAAAACAGATCAACACGGTAAAATTTTGATTGTATGTTTATATGTTGATGACATGACCTATACAGGAAATCTAGAGTTAACAGATTTTAAACATGCCATGCAATCTGAGTTTGAGATGACAGATCTTGGCATCATGAAATATTTTTTAGGGATTGTTTTAAATCAATCAGCCAAAGGCATTTTTGTATGTCAGCAAAAGTATGCAGCAGACATCCTCAAAAGATTTCGCATGGAAGAATGCAATCCAGCGGAAACCCCCATACCTTTAGGCACAAAATTGAGCAAGAAAGATGAAGGTCCTACTGTGGACTCTACTTTATACAAAAGTTTAGTAGGCATTCTGTTGTATCTTACAGCAACTAGGCCAGACATCATGTATACAGCCAGCCTTATTTCCAGATTCACGGAATCACCTAAAGATTCGCACTGGAAAATGGCAAAACGAATTTTGAGATATGTAGCAGAAAAACTACATTTTGGCTTATGGTACACTAAATCTGATAGTAATCAAGTTTTTGGTTACACAGATAATGATTTTGCAGGCAGTCTAGATGACAGGAAAAGCACATCTGGACATGTTTTTCAACTGGGCACGAACCTAATCTCATGGGCATCAAAGAAGCAGCCAATTGTCTCAATATCTTCTGCAGATGCAGAGTATGTAGCTGCTACCTCAGCTTCATGTCAAGCTGTATGGCTGAGATAAATATTGACAGACATGTCACATACAGAAAAGGATCCAACTCCTATTTTCTATGACAATACATCAACAATTGCATTATCTAAGAACCATGTGTTTCACAAGAAAAGTAAACACATTGACACTCGGTTTCATTTCATATGCGAGTTAGTCAATAATGGGGATATTGCACTACAATTTTGTGGTTCTAGAGATCAGCTTGTTGATATCTTTACAAAGCCACTAGGAAAGTCAGTTTTTGATTTTCAGAGACAACACTTAGGCATAATCAGTGTTGATGATTGTAATTGTTGAGTCTAAGAGGGAGTGTTAAATATATTGTACCCTCAACAGTCTGACGGTACACTGCCAGTTGTACTGGACAATTGTACTTTCTATTTTTGTCTTGCTTGAGCCTATTTAGCTCAGCTATCTCCCATTCCATTGTATCTTCTCATCTTTACTTCTTCATGTACTCATTTTGTACTATTCTTCTTACATTCTAATATACTGTTTTTTGTTCTATCTTTCTCTCTGCATTTCTCTTTGCTTCACAATTTATCATGATCTAGTTATATCTACTTGCAATTTTCATTTTATATTTCACCTAATTAATACCTGTCAACATCATCATTAACTTTCTCTGCGTTTTACCTGAACCCTGGCTGCATTTTAAAG
>JASDQU010100217.1:490673-502242 GCA_032191745.1 Picea mariana | reverse complement strand
TATATAAATGTACATATTTTATTCATGACAATCTCGATTCTACCCTCCATAAGGGTGAAGGTGTAATCTACTACCTAATACATGTATCCACCTTGGTATTTCATTCTATTTGCACATAGTAATTATATATTATAAGACTTATATCCCATTCATGCAATCCATAGTATAATTATATTACTCTTTAACGATCCTTATGATAAATATTATCACAGCTATAAGTATATGACACCAGTGCACATACATATTAACCTAGGGTGGTTGTGACTAGCACAAGGGAAACTGTTTGTTTTCTTGCTGTCGAACGACCCCAAGGTAACTAACTTGGCATAAGTGTTAATAGGACGATAGGAAAGATTCATCGCATGACCAAAAAAATAGTGATACACAACTAAACCCTATCTGGTCTGTCATTGTACTTCACCATAAATATGGAAATAAAACAGCCACATAGGTAATGTTGTCTAGACTTAATGACTATACCTACGAAATTTAAAATATCCTATGGTGTACTCCTTTATCCATCGCTCAAAATCCGTGCCCACTATGTATTTTCCACCTTGCATGTTTCACATGGCCTCGACACAATTTGTACCCATTGCCATTACTCAATTCGACGGAGGGTTTACTGTCATTTTTGTTCATTATTTTTGTGTCTCCACGTTTATGCAAAACAATGTGAGGCTACCTTTGTTACTATTTGGCTTGGTGGTGTTAGCGTCGAAAGTCACTCCTTGATTGCTAGCAGGGGCATAGCCTGACACCCATCAGTTTAATGTCACGATTTGTTTATAAAGGGATGATCGAATGGAGATAAAGACTCGAGGATATATCATTCTAACTCGGGGAATGCCTCTGGTACATAAAGAATGAAGGAGGTCTGGAATCCCAACTTCAACTAGCGGGTTGATTAAAAGATGAGCAGGTGGAAGACTTAGTAAGAAAGGTGAACAAACAGCTCTGGGCAACAAGATTGCAGCGGTTTGTAGGGGAAAAACTCTGAACGCAGGATCCTCCTAGGTTCAGGGCTTCAAGAAAATGAATAGAAGACTTGACTGGATCCTCCAATTCCAAGCCATTCAGTGTTAAGAAAATCACAGAAACTAATTAGAGACTTCGTAACTATTACAATGATCCATTACAACATCATCTTATAATAGCTACAACTCGACTGGATCCTCCAATTCTGAGCTGCTCTAACACAATGTAAAAAAAGACATTAAAGAAACTGGCATTCATAAGGCAAGAAGTCTCAAAAGTTCATGCATAACCAGAATAACAGTGCTTCATTAAAAATTTTACAACTAGGAGCTCTGCTCAACCATCAATCCTTTACAAAATGGCGAAAACGCCTACATATACTTGGAGCTGACTCAGGCACTGAAGGCGTGATCATATCATGAATTCAATGCTTGACATTGAGGATCTTCTCTATCAGAATGGGCTGTCAGTCTACCTCAATCAAATCTGTCCTTTGCTCCCCTGTCATACGCCTCCTTAACTCAGCATGGCTCGTGCCAGGGGGTAGCTGAGATCTTTAAATGTTGAACTGGCATGTGTAGGTTACTCTGGTGAGTTGGAGACTTGGCGTGGCTTTCCTGAAGAGAACTGGTACAAGGGACCCTCCTGGGTAAATTTCATTCGGGACCTCCATACTCTGAAATAAATGGGTGACGCAAGGCTTCACCCACCCTCTTTCTCCTTTTCTGCTGAGCCAAAGTATCTCTTTAGATCCCTAAGTGGAATCCCAAATGAAAACCTGACCCAGTCTACAGGTCTCTTCTTCTTTCCTCATGGTCTCTTGTTCTTCACCGTGACTTTTCCCCGACTCTGTATCATGTTTCGGGGTTTCCAATGTCAATGCGCGCCTGTCCTTAGGAATCCCAATACTCCAATCCCTGATGCGCTTCGGCCTTAGCCCTTCTAGCTGTGCCTGGTCCATGTGACCACCTCCCTATAAGACTGTAGCCTTATACTCCGCTGTCGGGGTTTCAGACTTTTTGATGTCAAAATGTGTAAGTCCTCAGGACTCGCGATATACCGATCCCCAATGCGCTCCTTTGTGCATTTTCCCCTGCTGGCTATAACTGCTAGTCAATGTGACCATCACTCCATGTGACCATAGTCCAACTCCCCATCGGAGTTTTGGGATTCGTGGTTCAAAATGCATGAACTCCTTGTGCACAGGATCTTCGATTTCCCGATCCCCGACTTTCTGGGATCTCCTGACACGCGTCACACACAATGGACGGTCCTGATCTGATTGGGAAATCGTGTTTTGTGATTCTTCTATGCACGAAACCTATGCTTCCGTGATCTCTGATATCCCGATTCCCGATATGCCGATGAAGCCCTCCTGTGGAGATTTCTCCTATGGCGCTAGATGATATCGCTAACAAGAATTATCGCTAACATTAGGCTCCATGGGGGATAGAGTCATCCCTGCAATGCTCTAAGAACTCCTTCTGTAGTTCCAGTAGCCTTTTTGTTATTGGGCTATCGAGTCATGCTGAAAACATCCCACTGCTGAAAATATATGCCGAAAAGTAAAAGCAACAAAACAAAGATACATGCTCAAAGAGCTTATTTATATACAATCCTAAACTAATGAAACACTTTACATGGGCTAGGTGAAAGAAAACTTCCACCATAGCCATTCAAGCAGCTTCCTGGATAGAAGCTCCTTCCTCCTGTCGATGATCACCAGCAGATGGTGTAACCGTGACAGTAGAACGGTTACACTCTTCAACTCCTCCTTACAGGCTGGAGTTGAGATGAAATAGGGTGGCTCCAAAGCATAAGGGAAATGCCAATTCGTGTATTCACTGACAGGGTCATCAAATGAGTGGTCAATTCTAGGAAATTGGCGACAGACGACCTCTTCTGCTACATAGTTGTTCACCTGCGGCTGAATATCTCTGATAAGCACAGGTTCATGGTGGACAACTGATGTAGGCTCGCTGCTCTCAGGTTGTGGCTGCTCACTGACTGGCTCTGAACAAAGAGCAGACTGCCCCTCTGGTTCTTTTTCCTCTTCTTGTTTGCTCTCCTCGAGGTCCGATTCATATTCATCATAAATAGGGACCATGGGGTGATTCTGCTTGCTGACTGGCTCTTCAGTATGTTTATAGTGATCTAATGTAGGATAAGCGTGCTGCTCATCATCACTATAATATTCATCAAAAATGGGCTGACCCTTATCTCTATGATCCTCCTCTAGAATGGTGATCCCGTCAAAAATATCCATTTTAGGGATAGTGGGACCCGTTGCTTCTGGTTTCTCATACATAATCTTCTTCTCTTTAATCTCAGGTAAAAATATATCATGAGAAACTCCCTAGAGAAAAAGAGAGGGAACCGCTTCCACAATAATGTCTTCTTTACAAATGGGAAGGTCTCCATCCTTAGAAATAGGGTTACTAGGAATATCTGCTTCAACCCGACATTTAGGTGAGCCATCTACCATGGACCACATCTGCTCTACCAACTCATAATCTCCATAAGAGGTGTGTTTATTTTTATGAACATCTAAAAGAACAGACACATCCGATATGATGTCATATGCTTCCATCCTCAAGCTAACACCACTCATATCATTCAACACCTCAATTTTTTCACAGCAGATGCTTTCCTCCACAGTAAGGGCTTCATCATGGACATGGTTTTCAGGGCCAACATAGGCTTCATGAAGCAAAGAAAACTCTTCACAACATCTTTCAAACAAGCGAGCAGCTGGATAGTAGTCTTTACAAAATGAATTGAAAGTTGTATGAAAACCTGCTAAAGAGTGGATACTTGCGGCGGGAAGAGACCGACACCATTCAAGAGCAGCTCCCTTCAATGAATACCTGAAGAGCTTAATCCGGACATCCTCATGCGTGATATTGTGTCAAGGGATAGCCTCATGGAAGTCTAGTAAATTCTCAGCTGGTTCTTCCCAATATAATGCATGAAATTTCGAGAGGAAATCTTCCCATTGGTCTCTATCAGGAAGTGCATTAGGAAAGCCAACTATCTGAGAAAAGTCACAGAAAGAAAATCTTTGAGCCAGAATTTTCTCCATATCGAACCAATGGAGTCGACAATTGATCCTTGAATCATGGAGTCGCCAGGTGAAAAATGTGCAGCTTTGAATGTGTCTGGTCCTTGTTCACCATTAAAGGCCAGATCTTAACATTATCGTTACCCCAAGAAACTTATCAAGCTGAGAAAGCA
Organism: Picea mariana; assembly: GCA_032191745.1. Classification (NCBI taxonomy): domain Eukaryota; kingdom Viridiplantae; phylum Streptophyta; class Pinopsida; order Pinales; family Pinaceae; genus Picea; species Picea mariana. Next base: position 498,030 of record JASDQU010100217.1, on the reverse strand, counting down.
GCCACTGAAACCTTCTCGAGAAAGATCCTCTGGGTCAGCTTTCAGGTGTGTCAATAGTGGACACAACTGAAATAGTAAAGTGGAAACAATGGAGTCACCACAGTGGAGTCGATGGGTGCATAGTAGCAATCTGAATAATTTTGATTTCTGATGCACCTTCAGAATCAGTTGATCGTTGTCGTTCTGCCCAGGGAAAATCTTCAACTTCATCCCCGACAACGGCGCCAGAAATGTTAGCGCTGGAAGTCACTCCTGGATTGCTTGCAGGAGTAGAGCCCGACACCCATCAGTTTAATGTCACAATTTGTTTATAAATGGATGATCGAATGGAGATAAAGACTCGAGGAGATATCATTGTAACTTGGGGAATGTCTCTGGTACGTAAAGAACAAAGGAGGTCTGGAATCCCAAATTCAGCCAGCGGGTTGATTAAAAGATGAGAAGGTGGAAGACTTAGTAAGAAAGGTGAACAAACAGCTCTGGGCAACAGGCTTGTAGCGGTTTGTAGGGGAAAAACTCTGAACGCAGGATCCTCTTGGGTTTAGGGCTTCAAGAAAATGAATAGAAGACTTGACTGGATCCTCCAATTCCAATTCATTCAGCATTAAGGAAATCACAGGAACTGATTAGAGACTCTGTAACTATTATATTGATCCATTACAACATCATCCTATAACAGCTACAACTCGATTGGATCCTCCAATTTCGAGCTGCTCTAACAAAGTGTAAACAAAGACATGAAAGAAAATGGCATTCATAAGGCAAGAAGTCTCAAAAGTTCATGCATAACCAAAGTAAGAGTGCTTCATTAAAACTTTTACAATCGGGAGCTCTTCTCAACCATCGATCCTTTACAAAATGAAGAAAATGCCTACATATACTTGGAGTTGACTCAAGCGCTGAAGGCATGATCATATCATGAATTCAATGCTTGACGTTGAGGAGCTTCTCTATCAGAATGGGCTATCAGTCTACCTCAATCAAATCTATCCTCTACTCACCTGTCATACGCCTCCTTAACTTAGCATGGCTCGCGCCAGGGGATAGTTGAGCCCTTTAAATGTTGAACTGGCGTCTGTAGGTTCCTCTGGTGAGGTGGAGACTCGGTGTGGATTTCCTAAAGAGAACCGGTACAAGGGACCCTCCTACGTAAATTTCAGCCGGGACCTCCATAATCTGCAACAAATGGGTGACGTGAGGCTTCACCCACCCTCTTTCACCTTTTCTGCTGAGCCAAAGCGGCTCTTTAGATCCCCGAGTGGAATCCCTGATGAAAACCTGACCCAGTCCATAGGTCTCTTCTTCTTTCCTCATGGTCTCCTGTTCTTCACCATAACTTTTCCCCGACTCTATATCGGGTTTCGGGGTTTCCAATGTCAACGCGCTCCTGTCCTTAGGAATCCTGATCCTCCGATCCCTGATGCGCTTCGACCTTAGCCCTTCTAGCTGTGCCTGGTCCATGTGACCACCTCCCTATAAGACCGTAGCCTTATACTCCGTTGTCGGGGTTTCAGACTTTTTGATGTTGAAATTTGCAATTACTCAGGACTCACGATATACCGATCCCCGATGCACTCCTTTGTGCATTTCCCCTGCTGGCTATAACTCCTGGTCAATGTGATCATCACTCCATGTGACCACAGTCCAACTCCCCATCGGATTTTCGGGATTCGTGGTTTCAAAATACACGAACTCGTTGTGCACGGGATCTTCGATTTCCCAATCCCTGACTTTCTGGGATCTCCTGACACGTGTCATGCACAATGGATGGTCCTGATTCGATCAGGAAATCGCATTTCGCGATTCTACTATGCACGAAACCTCTACTCCCGGGATCTCCGATATCCTGATTCTCGATATGCCGATGAAGCCCTCTTGTGGAGCTTTCACCGATGGCGCTAGATGATATCGCTAACAAGAATTATCGCTAACAGGTGGCATGGCCAGAAATTGTGAACTTGAGCTCATTCTGGCGAAGGTAACGTTAGGAGAACCTCATTTGGAAACCTCCCTATGCGAGGTAAGCGTCCTTCGATTATTGGTATTCGACTCTCTATGTTACTAAAAGTTTAATGTGCACCGGTTACCTTCAAAGCTTTTGATTGTTCTATTCAATTGACTTCAGTGGTAGGGTTTAGTTTTCTTTTAACAGTTGGTATTATATTCAACACTATTTTTTATTTTTTTTCCATGGCTTCACCCTTAACCTTTGTTTCGGTCTTCTTCCTAAACCCTGGTACTCCACAATAGATATTTCATAGTTAGTGAAAAACCTGTAGACAATTTTTCTAGAATGAAAAGGTCAAAGGTAGAGAGGATGTCGGTTCTTCTATTTTGGCCATAATAAAATTATCAAATATACTGTATTCTGTATTGTTCGTTCTATGTCATTTTTGGTTACGCCATCCGATATTGATGCATATGTTTTGCATGTGTCTTTCCAAGATCTCGTTTCTTTAGTATGACTCACTGTCTATTTTGTGGGTTTCCTACTTGCTTTGTGGATTGTCTTGGGTGTTAAATACCGATATGGAACTAGGTTTACTTCTAAGGGAAGGTATTTCCCTTACAAAGTATGAGTATTAATTTATTTTTTCTTCGATTTTTTAAATAACATTCGTGAAGACTATATGAGGCTCTTTACCTCTATTCAAACTTTCTGAAATTCTCTTGATTCTATGCATACGCCCCTCGATGCCTGTCATCTCTCATTTTTAGAACAAAGCATGATAATAATAACAAGGTCATCCACCTTGTATAGCAGGCATTCTTTCATTTGGAAAAGAAATGTTTCAGCAACTGGCCCGTGACTTTCTTAATTGTGGTTCATGTCAAAACTGTGAATATTCAGGGTATAAGATCATTGTTTGAACATGTCCTCAGTTCTTATTGAGTTATACTTCCTGTGGTTTTTAAATGATGTTTAACTTAGGTTTAGTATGTTTAACGTTGGGTGTAACTTAACTGAAGTCCTTATCCTTATCAACAATCCGTAAATGTTAAGAGAAAAAGTCGGTTGACATCCCGTAACTTTGTTGGTAGTTTTGAGTTGGGAAAAATGCCTCTAAACTAAACATTTCTACCTTATAATACCTTGTCATTTTGTAATCCTTGAATTTGCTTATCGAAGCTCCATTTTGCAAAGGGGAAAAACCAAGTATTATGTGTTGATTTCAATTCGTTTATAAAGAAATTCTAGGTTATTTTGTCTGTACGAGGACAATACTTTGGAGTCCTCTTTGTGACTCGACTGGCCATTCTGTGTAGTAATTATATGTTGTATGTTATTGATTGTTGTTCTTAGACAATAATTTACATATTGAATAATGTCTGATCTATTTTACAGTTGCACATTCAGTTAGTTTTCCTTATTTTTTTTCTTTGTTGGTTATCACATCTAATGATGGGACCCCCTGTTTCACTACGAGGGTACCCATCAGACTCTTGAAGTTCACTCTTCCCCTTCGATATGTCGATGGATCGGAACTCTGGCTAGGAGTATACCTGCAATAACTTCAAGATAAGTATTAACCCTATATGAGGAGATCTTCATTGTCTTAATTGATTTAACTTCGATGTTAAAATCTACTTGACTTCTATTTGACATTAAAAAAATTGTCTCGACTTTCTTACAGGGCTTATACAGTCGCAGTACTATGACTTATTCAAGAAATGTACTCGTGTTTAAATTTTAATGTTTTGACTTGAGGGATTTAGAAATGGGTTCCTGGTGATGCTGGCTATCACTTTGGGTGTTCTATTTGTAACTATTTGGATCATAGCTTGTGGATATACAGATCTTCTAATTGTTTTATTAATAGAATGTACATTTTTCTTTCTAGCCATACAAATATTGTGGTTTACTTTAAATAGTCGTTGCACTATGATTTGTATAATTAAAACAGATAACCTCTTTGTGGTTTACAATTGAATAATTGAACTGTACATTTGGTTATTTCTATAGTCTTAACAATGGAAGATCTGCTTGCATTTCGCCTATATCCATGCATTGGAAATATTGAGTATTAATAAATTAGATGTAGGAGTAGTTCTGCAACATCTTATACAGTAANTGTGTGTGTGTGTGTGTGTGTGTGTGTGTGTGTGCATATAAGGATATTCCTATCATATATGGCTAATTATTCTAAGTCTTGTTTGGAATTTTCACTATCTAGTATAAATACAATTATGCTTATATAAAGTACAACAAAATGTCTATATACATATATTTAAATGTCACATTTACTTTTCAGAATTTCCTTTAGCGTTTGCATAGTCTAAAGTTTACTTGAAATCTGAACATCTAGATGTATATGATTCGCATATTTGGTAGGACTTTTCTAGAATAGCACTGAAATGATATCGTGCTTAACTTACATGTATCTCATAGATACCTTCCATAAATGACACACCATCATTTCCATCATTGTATTCGTTGACTAAAATCAAACTATGAATTATAATAGATAATACATAGCAGCTTCAATACTTATTTTATTAACAAACTCAACATTGTACCTTAACAGTTGACATCCAGTAGCCTTATTACTTTATTCAACAACATAATCAAGTTCTAAGGTTCATTCTATAAATCATTCTATTTCACTTATCCATCATACAGTAAAACAATTCAACAAACAATAGTTAGGAGTACTTATCTGCACAAAAATCCGACAAAACAAAAGGAACAACCAAGTTCCTCCCAACCATAGAATAGAACAACCAATATACTTCCTTCGTTCACCCCCTAGCCTAACCATGAACCCATGAGGGCGAACTCCAAAACTCCTTCTTAGCAATAGTCCTTTAGTTTCAGAAAACTTCTCCTTGCCTCACACTCAGAAAACAATGTTCATAACAACAAGTGATAATTATTTTTCCACAGCATACTCGGCAACATCCTACCTCCTCCCATATGCTATATATGCCAAAATAATTTGTGCCTAGATATTTTCCCCATGGGAATTTTCACAGCTTTCCAAATCCATGATTTTCAGGGGCTGCAAATGGCCAAATTCTTGATTTTCCACTTGTAACATTCAGCCTTGAGGTAGTTGCAACATGTTCCCCACTCATAGAGTCATGGTCAACTGATTTCAACCAGGTTGTTCCATTTGTCCATCCACAATATATATATATATATGCAAGTGTCATAGTAAAAAATTTGGTTGAGTCAAATCAGATAATTTCCCAACATTCATAATAATAATTTACAATTAACTAAATTTGAAATTTAGAATTGCCATAAATGGAAAAAAAAATCCAATTTCAAATTTACCAAAAATGGAAATAAACTCCTGAGTATTTTCAGACTTAAAAATAATTTATTTTGGGGGATGATACATCATTTTCCCCTTCAATAAAACACTGTCCTCAATGTTCATCCCTTTCTTGGGACATGATTGGATGATATCTATTAAAATCTCCCTCCAACTCCCAAGTGGCCTCTTAAAGACTAAAGTGCTTCCATTGCACTTTTACCTGGGCGATGGCTCTGTTCCGTAGTGTTATTTCTCTCCTATACAGAATGCACAGAGGTTCCGCTTGGAACTCGCCTTCTGGTTCCACTTGCACCAAATTCCAATCAATCATATGAGTAGGGTCATGAATATACTTCTTTAACAAAGAAATATGAAATACATTATGAATTTTCAGATTTGCAGGAAGTGCAAGTGGATATGCCACAGGTCCAATTCGAGCCAAGATATCGAAAGGAACACAAAACCTGGGTGCCAACTTGGAACAGTTTCCTAGCTTTAGTGAACCCATTCTAGATTTGACTTTTAAATAAACATGGTATCCCACTTGGAATTCCTAGTGTCTTCTTTTTAGGTTCGCATAACTTTTTTGTTTGTCCTCTGCCTCTTTTAAATTATGTTGTACTTTTCTTACCGTACTCTCCATTTCCTGGAGCATTTATGGCCCCACCATGAGTCTGTTAACTGGTTTATCGTAGCTAATCAGAGTCGTACACTTTATGTCATACATTACCTCGAAGGGTCTCATCTTAGCCGATGTTTGGTAACCATTGTTGTACGCAAATTCCACCAAGTGCAAGTAGTCTTCCCACTTGTTTGGTTTTGTCCTTATGTACATTCGTAGCATATCTTCCAAGATTTGATATGTTCATTTGGTCTACCCATCTGTTTGTGGATGATAACTTGTGCTTAAATTCAAGTTAGTATTTAGCCCTGCAAACAATTCTTTGGAAAATGTAGATGTAAATTTTACGTCTCCATCCGAAATCACCATTTTAGGAACACCACGTAGTCTAAAAATTTCTTTCATGAATATTTCGACGATGTTAATATATTTAAAAGTAGACTTTATAGGAATAAAGTGTGCAGACTTACTAAGCTTATTTATTACTACCATAATTGAATCATTCTATTTTTGAGTTCTAGGTAAACCTGTAGTAAAATCCATTGATATAGTCTCCCATTTCAATTCTGGTATAGGTAGAGGCTGCAACAAGCCCGCTGGATGTTGGAATTCATCTTTCACCTGTTGACAATCTTGGCAACTAGATAAGTATTATGTTATCTCACCCTTCATATTAGGCCGATAGAATAACTTCCTTACTGTTGTTACCGTTTTTTGGTATTTCGAATGACCATAATATGGTTTCTTGTGTACTTCATCCAAAAATGTTAACTTTAATTCACTAGAATCTGGTATGTATATTCTATTTTTAAATCATAGTAGACCATTTATGTCCAAACTTAGATCTATTCTGTTTGAATTTTCTGTATTATTTCGTAAATCCGCCACTATTTTAGTGTAATTTTCATCATTATTACTTGCAACCTTTATCCTCTTCTCAATATCGCTTTCTGCCCTGCTAATGTTTATTTCAAGAAACCCATGAAGTCTTCTACTTAAATCATCATCCACCTTGTTTTATTACCCTTGATGTGTCTTATCTCAAATTTGAATTTGCTCAAGAAGGCCAACCATCTTGCTTGCCTTGCGTTAAGGTCTGGTTGACTAAACACAAATTTCACAGAACTGTTATCAGTCAATAATAGATTTTTTTTTCCCTTTATATAGTGCCTCCACCTCTTTAAAGTGTGTATTACAGATGCTAACTCTAAGTCATGAGTGACGTATGTTGGATCATCTTGTTATTGATGCCAATGGTTTGATTGATTGATGTCAAGTGATTGATTAATGTCAAAGGATTGATTGATTGATGATTGATGTAATATAATATGTATTTTCCTTGATGAGTGTAACAACCCTAGTTGAATATATGTTTAAGGATTACTAAGTAAAAATTAATTAGGTGATTAATTGTCTTAACATGGTTTTAACTAAACAAAGATTGACATAATAATATTAATTAAATATTTATTAA
>JASDQU010100217.1:453359-490468 GCA_032191745.1 Picea mariana | reverse complement strand
GGGCAATTGAAGACAACAATGTTGGGTAACGATACATGGGCATTGGTTTATTTTAGTCATCTATGTTGCATTTTATCACAGCGAATTGATGTTGTTGGCTATTTGTTGATTGGTATCCTATTATAGACAATGTTTCAATTGCCAAGGTAATGGACAACCTGTAATATGTGAGGTGATAGTTTTAGATTAAATTGTATCTATTTTCCACCGTAACTTTTTATAGCAATATTATATTTTGTATCCCTTACACAGCATTAGCGTACCTTTTAGACGACAAATGGATGGTCAATAGCGTCTTCATATAGATTCAATATCTCCTTTTTTTTTCCAGTGATTGCAGTGTTTTTCTCGTCCCTTCGTTTATTATTAACTTGCAATTGTGACAGTGGCTTACAGGCCAACGATAATTGGAATGATAAGTCATGGCATTTACTTGTAATTAGTTTATTTCTATGGGAATAACTTGGTCTCCAGTCACATTAAAACTTTTTATTCAGTGTATTGTTCGAGTCTTAAAAAATAGCAACTTCTCGAGTTAGCATGCTAGTTTCAGTTTTTAAAGGAAGATGATTTAAACTTATCTAACATGGAATTTGGAAAATAGATGCACCAAACTATTGTTTATTAATAATCATTTTGCATGTACCAATTGATTTTATTGCGCAAGGAATTTATTGCGTTGTATGAACTGATAGTCATCTTGATTGACTTGGCGATTGGGTGCTAGGTTTAGTCGTCAGGGGTTAGATAGTTAACTTGATCTCCTAGCGCGCTGGTTTTAGCTATTGTGGAGGGTCCAGTTTTGTTGTTGTGCCATGGTTGTTGTCATGCCTATCACCTAGTGATGACATGATTCGTGATTAGGGGATCATTGTGTGCCCTAATGAATATAGGCGAATGATAACTTGGTCGGAGTCTGTGCTAACCGTTGTGGGTGTCGTTTGTGGCAGTTGCTTTGGGCATTTGGGTTGTAATGCCTTCATGTGTTAGGTTTCACACCATAGAGGTTCTAGATGCTAGCCGTCGAGGAGGTTGTGTCGGGATTGGAGATTTTGACCTTTAGCTTGTAGGCATTGTCACGTCGTGTCGAGCGGGTAGTCGTTTCTGTATGTCCTTTATTTCTGCATGTTTCGCCTAGTTTCTCTTGTGCTACTGCATGGAGTCATCGTTGTGTGTTTCCTGATCAGCGTGTGTGTGTTTTTCATCTAGGTGTGGTTAACTATGTCATCGTTACCTTCCTGCCTAAAAAGAAAAAAAAATGCACCTTCTTCTTCGCTTGTAGTCATAATGATGGGGACTTTAGATATCGTATCAGAGCAGGTTCAACCCTATGACAATGGATTATTGGACTGAAGAAAATGTGTTGGATTGTGGGGAGCCACATTACTAGCATTACTTCCCAGAGAAAAGGGTCGAAGCATTTGGATCAACCGGACCCACTACCATGGGATTTTTGGGCAAGGCCCATTGGATTCATGCAGTGGTGAATAACCTTTAGGCAGAGCACCAATCGACTATGCTTGAGACGTCAAGTACCGTCACTGACTAGACCCTTAGTATTTGATAGATTCCAGTGCTACAAAGAGTTTCATTTCCGGTGCAATGCTAAATGGGATTAAGGTAAAGACAGTCGAACAAGATGAATTTAGCTTTGTAGAGATGGCTTTGGAAGCCAAGCAAAAGGTTGGAGGGAAGGTTATGGGTTGTACCCTTAACCTGGGAGATTTTGTCACCATGGCCAACCTATACATCACGATCCTAGGATCTTACGACGTCATAATTGGTATGGAATGGTTGGAATCACATGAGGCGATACTCAACGGTAAGAAAAAATGGTTGAGCTTGGTCGATGATGAGGGACAGAGATGCGTGATGGTAGGTTGGAACCAGGGAGTTTCCCTGAGGTACATCTCTTCCTTACAGTTACAGAAGAGCATACGCAAGGGGTGTAAGACTTATGCGATCCTTGTGTTAAATGTAAAGGGAGTAGTGAAAGGTCTACAACACCTTCGGATGGTGAGAGAGTTGGCAGACATCTTCCTGAAGAAGTTACCTAGGATGCTACCAAAGAGAGATTTGGAGTTTACCATAAATCTGAAACCAGGGACTGAACCGATAGAAAGAATTCCTTATCGGATGTCGACCTCGAAGTTATAGCAGTTGAGAATGCAACTGAAGGAGTTGTTGGACCTGGGATTGATACATCCTAGTGTTTCACCGACGGGTGCACCGGTTATTTTCATACGAAATAGGGATGAGTCATGGAGACTCTGCATTGACTACCGTCAGTGGAATAAGGAAACGATAAAGAATCAGTATTTGTTTCCAAGGATTGATGATCTCTTCGATTAGATGAAGGGCACGCTGGTGTTTCCAAAGATTGATTTTCGATTAGGGTATCACCAGTTAAGGATCAAGGGAATGACATCCCTAAGACCGCCTTTAAGACGAGGCTTAGACTTTACGAGTTTACTATTTTACCATTGGACCAACAAATGCCTCTGGGGTATTTATGAGTTTTATGAACGGGGTGTTACGCGAATACTTGGACGAGTTCATCCAAGTATTCATTGATGAAATTTTGGTTTACTCTCGGACGATGGAGGAGCATGACGAGCACTTATGTTTGGTACTATAGTGTCTGCAAGAGAACAAATTGTATGGGAAATTGTCTAAATGCTCGTTTTATTAATTGAATATTCACCACTTAGGGCATGTCATCTCCGATGAAAGTATCATCGTGGATCCAACAAGGGTCGAGGCTATTATGGAATGGCATGTGTTGATGAATGTCCCAGAAGTGCGTAGCTTCATGGGTTTAGTAGGATACTATCGAAAATTCTTCGAGGGATTTTCGAAGATATAAAATCCAATCATGGAATTATAGAAGAAGAACAAGAATTTTTTTTGGACTGAGAAATGCACGGAGGAATTTCGGAGGCTCAAGGAGATTTTGACAAAAATAGCGATACAAAAAAGTCCCTCACATGGACGCAAAATTCTTGGTATGCACTAACGCATCCAAGGAAGGCTTAGGTAGAGTGTTGATGCAAGACGATAGAGTGATCACTTACATCTTTAGGAAACTCAAAAGGCACTAGGAGAACTATGCGATGCACGATTTGGAGTTGTTAGCCATTTTTTATGCCTTGAAGGTTTTGAGACACTACATTGTTGGACAAAAATTGAACTAAAGATGGCCCATTGTGGATTACAACACCTCTTTACACAAAGCAACCTGAACATGTGACAATGACGTTGGTCGAAATTACTCAGCGAGTATGATTTCGATATTTCTTACATAAAGGGAACAGTGAATCGAGTGGCAGATGCATTGAGTCAGAGACCAGGCATATTTTCGGTGTTGCCACCTCGGATGAATCTATGTGAAGGGATTCTTACTTTACAACATGACGATGACTGGTACAAAGAGTTCAAGGATTTTATTGGACAAAACATAATGATGGCACCCAGATTTGAAGGATTTGTGTTGACGAATATGTATTATTGAGGTTTAAAAATTGGATTTACATACCACCAAACGATGAGTTGAAAAGTTTGATCCTAAAACGAGGCTAATCGAGCAGTGTACATGGCTCACCCGGGAGTCACGAAGATTAGGGCGGACCTTAAACCCTTATTCTTATAGAAAGGAATGAAGGAAGACATAGTTAACTATGTGGCCAGATGTCTAGAATGTCAGCAGGTAAAGACTGAACATAGACATCTAGCAGGACTACTACAGCCACACACTTTTCCAGAATCAAAATGGAAGGTTATTTCGATGGATTTCATTGTTGGATTGCCACGGACGGCAAGGAGACACAACTCAATTTTTTGTGGTAATTGAAACTCTGACGAAGAGTGATCTATTTATTCCCGTGTGTACAACGTATCAAGCACCTAACATAGCTAGAGTTTTCATTAGTGAGATTGTGAGGCTGCATGGCATGCCTAAGAGGATTATATCCGATCAAGGATAATTTTTTACTAGACGATTTTGGACTAGTTTCCAAGGGGCCTTGGGAACCCAGCTTAACTTTAGTACTATGTATCACCCAGAGACTGACGGGTAGACTAAACGAGCGAACCATATGTTGGAAGACATGTTGCGCATTAATGTGATGGACCAACAAAAGTGTTGGTAAGAATTCTTTCCACTAGTGGAATTCGCTTATAACAACAGTTACCAAAGAACCATTAAGATGGCACCCTTCCAGTTTCTTTACGAGCGATCGTGTCAGATGCCTTTGATTTGGTATTGGCTTGAGGATAGGGTTCTGGTGGGACCAGAATCAATCCAAGAAATGGAAGAGAAAATGAAAACAATAATACAAAGGATTAAAGAAGCGCGGGATCGACAAAAGAGTTTTGTCGATGCACACCGTGTCAACCATAGTTACGAAGTTGATGATTGAGTCTTCTTGCAGGTAAAACTTCATAACAGTTCATTCAATTTTGGAAAGGGAGATAAAATCTCTCCTAGGTTCGTGGGACCTTTCGATATTATGGAGAGGAAGGGGCACGTGGCCTATCGACTAGCCTTGTCTGATTCTTTGAGGTGTATGCATGATGATTTTCATGTATCTGTTTTGAGCCATTATATTAGTGATGATACACATGTTATTGACATGAGTTCCTTGCAGGAATTAGATGAGTGGGCACTCACAGCTGAGTCGATCCGCATGGTAGATCATCGTATTCGACAGCTATGGCGTCGAACAATAGATTGGGTCAAGGTTCAGTGGGACAACTATAGTCCGCACGTGCTGACCTGGGATGACGCATATGATATGTGCCAACAGTTTCCTTTTTTTTTTGGATAGATAGACTTATGGCACTATGATACACATTAATTCAGAACTTGTATACTATGAAACTTTAGGACGCAGTTTAGTCCAAGAGGGGGTGTATGTAACATCTCTTTCTTGTGTGCATTGAGAGAACTTATTCTTTGAGGACACTTGCTTGCAATTTATCTAGATTATTATACTATTGGGCATTTGATTATGATTATGAGGCATTATGGATATGATGACATGTTATTTTACTTTATTGACATAGGTAGGTACTATTGACACGGGTCTCCTGAGTGTGCAAGATTTGGACCTCGAGGATGATGAGGCATCAATGAAACCCTTGGAATTCAGATCGAGTCAGGGAGTGGACTATTGGGTTTTATTGTTGTATATATGACATATGTGCATATGATTATATGTTATGATTCTGGATCTCATTTCTTACATGATTCCTTGATGATGCAGGCTGACAATAGCTTGCCGACCGGACTCACGTGTGGATTAGAGGGGTCATACACGACTACTAGAGATGCTGAGGGAGAGTTGTGGACAGTAGCCCTGCCACAGCCTACTAGAACTTCCACCATGGCTCGAACTATAGGTTAACGATTACCTAGTTCAAGAATACCGACAATGCTGTGAGGGTAGACTGCGACATTGGCTCACGATGATTCTAAGGGGTGCGCAATAAGGAAGGGGAATTATTCCTTAGAGGCCCTTAGTCTCCCACGAGATCACCTAGAGGAGTATTGACTCAGGGGGTTTTTGATCTCTACCAAGTCAGTCAAGAGGCGAGTGGCACCCTCAAAATACGTAGTGCATCCTGAAGGGCACAACGCTCATGAAAAAATGGAAAGAGGCGAGTGGCACCCTTGGAGCATGTAGTGTGTCCTGAAGGGCATGTCATGCAAGGGAAACGAAATGAGGCGAGTGGCACCCTTGGAGCACCTAGTGCATCTTGAAGGGCATGTCACTTTGTTAAATAATAAATGAATAAACCTATATGGCCTTAGAACGAATAATGTGATGATAAATATTTAAAACAATTTCCCTAATAAAATTTCGCCCATCCTAGGAAAATAAAGCCTAGGCCTAAGTGATACTTGTAATAAAAAAAAATATATTTTTTTATATAAAAATAAAAATGAAAATAAATAAATAATAATGATAATCATCATTAATAATGTGGCGAGAAGGGCGTAAGGAATTCAATTAATTTAAAAAAATTATTTTGGGGCATAAAATTTAAAAAGGGGGAAAAAGGGGAAATAATTGTTTTGTTACATATACTAATTAAAAATTTATTAATTAAGAAGAAAAAGGGGGAAAAGGTAATTTATACACTTGCCAATTTGAGTTTTAAATGAAAAGGAAAAGAGGGAAATTTAAAAGAATTAGGAAACTAGGAAAAAGTGGGAAACACAAAAAGAAAGGAGAAACACAAGGAAAAAGAAGAAAGACTAACTTAGTAAGGTATCTAGCATTTAAGAAATTTCTAAATTAAACTCAAATAGTAAATTAGTAAGGGGGTAAGTCATTAAAATGTGTAAGGGAATATGGGGACACCTAGGAGCGATTCTACGAATTCTTTTAGGTGGGTGAGGGAAATAGGAGTAATTAATTAATTGATGAAATTAATTTATGGTGCAATGAAGGGGATGGGTGACACATGTACGGGGAATATTTTTATGAGTTAAATTATTGACAATAAATTAAATGGGATTTTTGGAAAATAAAAGACTTAGAAACTCTATATAAATGATAGAGGAAGAGGATGATGGATTTCTTCTGTTATGCATAACATTATGCTGCAGAATTTTAGACTTGACTGACTTAACTTGTCGAAGTTGGGGTACCCAGCTCGGTGAGGAGTGGTAGCTCGGCATTGCGAGGCAAGCTAGGAGCTAGCTGATCTCTAGTTTAGTGTGTGTGGCCCTTTTGCGTCTTGGTGTGCTAAGGGGGAAGAAGAGTATGCCTAGCATTGGTTGGGAGGTACCGGTGAAGTCTCATTGGCTGACAAGTGGGAACTGCACGAAGTGCGTGGGACAACGACTCAAAGCGGGATAGTTGAGCTATAGTACGCTTCCTTTAATTCTTCATGGTAGATTATTATTATACTTTACACTTTTATTTATATACTTTTATTTGGGTAAAGAAAATGTTGACTTAGCATTTTATTTGAGAACTTAATTTCCCCATAGCCTTAAGTTTGTTACTTGACTTGATTCCCTTGGCAATCAATCCCTAAATTTTGTGCCCGTCCTATGGTTTTATTGATTTTTAATGAGTTTTGATTTTTACTTCACCCTCATCCCTAGGTCATTAGTCCACACCTGAGGAGTCGGCCAAGAGCCGGATCAACGGTCGTCAATTCAATGTTAATAAAACTATACATCCTAATGCCCTACTTTTTTGTGCATGGATGATGAAAGAAGGATGGTTCTGCCCAATCGTCTACCCCTGATGATTGTTTCAGGTTGAGTGATTGTCCTGTGCCTTATTGCAATTGATTACCTCCACGATTGTTTAACCTTCCCTAAGGGAACTGCGTATTATCCTCTACGCTTTAAGTCTCCATTTTTAATGCATTTCTTGGTGAAAATTTCTTTGTGTTTTCATTACCTTTCATGGCAATTATTTAAGGTTGAGTTTTTCATGCTTCTCTTGGCGATTTACTGTGTGTTTTTCCTTACTTCTGGTCTGCCATTACTGATACCATTTTACCCTATGTTTCGACCTCCTTGGACTGTGTTTATTTCCATTATTTTCTCTTCATTTGACAACGACCTTGTGATTGCATTAGTGTGTAGTGGAGGCGTTTGTTTCTGATTGAATTATGGACTGCGTTTGTTTTGAACAACTTTCACCACCTTGAAAATTAATAGACCAGCAGTGATTTAGTTAACTGTAATAATTGGTATAGCAATAATTTTAAATGGCTATCACAATGAGTTATTTATCAGTAAGAATCGATTCATTTGATTGGCATTATTCTGAATGGCTAAATCATGACTACTTTCCATTGAGATTTGAATTAAATTAAAAATCATTTGAATTGTATTGCCTACGACTGTTTATGTAATACATATTTCCTACTATTTTTCTTGCTAAACATATTGTATTATCATGTTTGTTTTAATACATGCTGAACGAACTGCATTTTAACACATATGACAACAACGTTTTAGGAATTGGTGAAGGGAGGTTTTAAATTTATGGTATCGCAACAATTTTTTTTATTTTAGCATTTTACTTGACGACTTGGCACATATTATTGCAACAACTCATTTTTTTTTTTACGGACAACAAAATATACACAGCGTTTACCTTCCCCACATTTTACTTATGCCTTTGGACTAATTTGTTCTGATGAATTGGTTGAGTTCTAGTTTGAATCTATGAATGACTGAAACGATTCGAGTTATTCATTGATTGATTAAATTTACCTTATGTTTTACCTCTTGCCCTTGCGATTCCATTTTACTTCGCTCGGCAGCTCCATAGTCTTCCCTGTGACATAGACACTGTAACTTTTTTTAAATGACAACCTTTCCATATAATTAATCCATAAGAATTAGCGTTAGCTTATCCATGACTTTGCTGATAGTTTTTCAAAAAATCAATTGACCGCAATCTAGTTATATCTACTGGCAACTTTCTTTTTATATTTCACCTAATTAATACCTCTCATCATCATCATTAACTTACTATGCATTTTACCTTAACCCTAGTTGTGTTTTAAAGCAATGACAACGACCTCTCTTCTTCTCACAATGCCATCATGTTTTAATTTTCAACGATATCGTATTAATTCATCATTTTTGTATTTGTTAGGCTTCTATTAGATAGTGTGGGCAATTGAAGACGTCAGTGTTGGGTAATGATAGATGAACATTATTTTATTTTAGTCAGCTATGTTGCATTTTATCACAACAAATTGATATTGTTGGCTATTTGTTGATTGGTAGCATATTGTAGACAGTGTTTCAATTGCCAAGGTAATTGACAACCTGTAATAGGTGAGGTGATAGTCTTAGTTTAAATTGTATCTATTTTACTCCATAATTTTAGACAACAATATTATATTTTGTATTCCTTACACAACATTAGTGTACCTTTTAGATGACAAATGGATGGTCAATAGAGTCTTCATATAGATTCAATATCTAGTTTTTTTTAAGTCAGTGATTGCAGTGTTTTTCTTCTCCCTTCGTTTATTATTAACTTGCAATTGTGACAATGGCTTACAAGCCAGCGATAAGTGCAATGATAAGTCACGGCATTTACTTGTAATTGGTTTATTTCTATGCAAATAACTTGGTGTCCAGTCGCACTAAAACTATTTATTCGGTGTATTGTTCGAGTCTTAAAAGTTAGTGACTTCTTGAGTTAGAATGGTAGTTTCAGGTTTTTATGGAAGACAATTTACACTTATCTAACTTGGAATTTGGAAAATAGAGGCAGCGAACTATTGTTTAATAATAATCATTTATTATGTATCAATTTATTTTATTGCGCAAGCAATTTATTGTGTTTTATGAAAATGATAGTCATCTTGATTGACTTGGTGATTAGGTGCTAGGGTTAGTTGTCAGGGGTTAGATAGTTAACTTGATCTCCTAGCGCATTGGTTTTAGCTGGTGTGGAGGGTCCAGTTTTGTTGCTAGGCCACGGTTGTTTTCATGCCTATCACTTGGTGATGACATGATTCTTAATTAGGCGATCATTGCATGCCCTAATGAATAGAGTCGAATGATAACTTGGTCAGAGTCTATGCTAACCGTTGTGGGTGTCCTTCGTGGTAGTTTATTTGGGAATTTGGGTTTTAATGCCTTCATGCGTTAGGTTGTGCACCATAGAGGTTCTAGATGTTGGTTTTTTAGGGCGTTATGTCGAGATTATGGATTTTGACCTTTAGCTTGTAGGCATTGTCAGGTCGTGTTGGGCGGGTAGTCATTTCTGTCTGTCCTTAATTTCCACATGTTTTGCCTAGTTGCTCTTGTTCTAGTGTGTGGAGTCATAGATGTATGTTTCCTATTTGGTGTGCATGCGTTTGTCTTCTAAGTGTGGTTAACTGTGTCATCGTTGCCTTCCCAAAAACAAAAAAAAAATCACTTTCTTCATAGCTTGTAGTTGTAACGATGGGGACTTTACAAGTTCGTTGGTCATCTGATATTTTCATAATTTTCCTGAAAACATAACATGAAAATAAAGTATTTTTATATTGATATATGAAAACCAAATATCACAAAATTTATATATTAATAAATGAATACTTTGTAATATATATATATATATATATATATATATATATTCTCAAAAAGTGTTTTTAGGAATATTAAGTTTTGAATGATTATTTATTTTTGTTGTATGTTTTTTCTATTGCAAGTCTGACAGGTCTCATTGACCATTGCTATGGAAATGTTCCCTATAGTTTAGATATAACCTGGTTCTTGGAATCATTGGATTGATTTCTATATTGTAAGTGGAAAGTACATCTATATGTTCATTCCACTATATCTCTCATAGTTATGTAAAAAAAATTCCCCCTTTAATTAATCTCCAACACCACTCGAGATGAGCTAAGGAACAATTCATCATCATTTACATCTTCTATATTAATAATATTTGTTTTGTTAGGATGACATTTTTTTTCCCTCGTTATTGGTTCTTATAGAACATTAAACATATGTGAATTAATAGATTGTTTGAAACATGTCATCTAATATTCCTAAGCATAATATTAATGAAAATTGAAAAACAAAATCATAGTGAATAGTATTTTTTCATTCACGTGATTCATCCCTCTGTGATTTTTACAAATAGTTTTTAATCTTTTTTTCACTTATATAAAAAATAATATTATTGAGATTCCTCATTTTCTGGCTCTACATGACACACACTATCCAATACATATTAGTTAAACTTACATATAGTTCAACCATGTTAATTTTGTATAAAATTTACAGAGAACCTATCTTTTTTATTTTTTTGGATGTGTCATCATTGTATCAACCAAAACATTTCTTATTTGAACTCTTCTCACTCATATTTTTATCAATATACAACCTGTTCCATTCAATACAGAAATTATAAACATATTTTATAAAGAAATCACATAATTTTCATAAAAAAGAATAATTGTAATTAGTTCTCTTTTTAAATACAAAACATCGGTGCATTTATTACATAGCAGAGGTGCGCTCACTACAACAAAACACATTAGATAGTTTTATTTTTATTTTTTTAATTGTGAATTACAATAGTGTGATATATAAATATATATATATATATATAAGACATCACAACCACTACAGAAGAAAATTAAAACATAGCAAAAAAATTAAACATTCATAAAAAAAACAATAGAAAAATTACACATCGGTGAGAAGAAAAATTTAAAAATTTATGTGACAACATTTTCTGTGTTGTTTAGATGAGAAAACATCGACAATATGTTTTTTTATGCACCATATTTTTAAAGTAAAAAAACAATTATGGTTTTATCGGTGCTCCTTAGACATAAACACACTAGTGTATTTCTATCAAAATGGTGCACCAAAAAATATGAAAACATTTTAAAAAAAAAAGTCTAATTGGAAACCATTTAAAAAAATAAACACAAAAAGTTAGAGGGCTGACTACATTTGAAATTTGATGCAATAATTAGTCCCTTGGCATCACATGTCAAACACTTATATATAAAAACAAACCCATTCAATCTGGATGGATCTAGGGAAGATCACAAAAGTTTCAGTAGTGTCCCAGGAGGCTCATAATGGCCTCAATAGGAAGAGAAAGGGAAAAAATGGCATGATTGCGAACTGTGCATCACGATATTTCTAACGATGCAAACAACTTGTCAAACAAAGTTACATGTTGAAATATATTTGCAATCAAATATGTGGTCAACTAGGACTAGTCAACAGGGGACACATCATCGTCCGTACTTCTAACATCAACAACTGACATGGGAGAGTGAAGTCATCTTATGGATGATGACATCAACATGCCACGTTGTAGAACCACAGGCTTCCACATGTCACCCACCAATAGACTTTTCAAGGGTCCATATGGACCAATAGGAATGTGCCACATGGCACTCCCAGGAGACACCACGTGGCACCACCCAGGGAGCACCACATGTCAGTACGGTAGTGACAGAGTGAGCCATGTTAGCATATGAGCAGGTGAATCAATAGGCGCCATGTGGGCCAATCATGGAGTGGCATGTGGCATCCTGAGAATGCCCAATGTTAGCCCATGAATGTTTTTTGTTTTAAAAAAATAATTGGCGGGTCCGCCAAATCTAGTGGACCACTCCAAATATACAACAATCGTTAGTAGAGTTACTAGAGAACCGACAAACATAGAAACGATTTTAAACCATGGATAAACATATCTCTAACCACTGCCAAAAATAGAGTCTAATGGGTTCAACCTCGAAACCTCCACCCAGAATAAAGCCTTTAAAACTCCACTCTAACCAATGCGCCAAGGGGTGTGCCTTGGTATATCCACCTCATTTAATATTTAAGAATGAATTTCGGGCTAGAGCTGGGGGAAAGGCATGAGACCATAATGTACAATACAACATGTATTTAGAGATACATATTGTCATAATTTCTAGTGTAGAGGGTAAGAAAACTAAGACAAGATTTATCTTGGGCCTGGGAGTGCCAGAGTCGGATCAGAGCATGGACATAATCATTTTTAGGTAATTCGGCGACCTGAATCCAATGGCGAGGTCTATTTTTGCTTCATAGCTTTTGATCAGCAAGCTAATCTCTAGAGAAACCAATGTAAGAATGCTTTTCATTGTGTTGTTTTGTCATTAAATGTTGCAGCATAGCATACGTGTTACAGGTATGAAGGAGCATGGAGACGTTGTAGCAAGATCAACTTATTCCTTCTCTCTTTTAAAACCAACCAGTTATATGTGAAAGATAAATTGTGGCACTTGTATGATAAGTAGCCAATGAAACAATTCTAAATATCATGGTTGCGGGATCTTTGTATGGGTTGCCTATTTATGCTTGGATCTGAGCAACAGATCTAGGACACTTGATGGCTCCATGATGATGGGGGTCATATTTTATTCTTCCTCTTTTTATGTATTGAGTATGTGCGAATGATGTCCATGTCAGCATCATGGATGCCTCATGAGCATGAGAACTTATGAATCTTGTATACACTCCTAATCAAATTCCAATCTCTTGTTGTCATCACTGAAAAGGGACTTTTGCCGTACAATTTGTAAAGGAGAGACATCATTGTAGTGAGGAGAATAAATAGGTCAATCTTTGGAGCATGACCTAGATACGTATATCACATCAAGTGAACTTTTTTATCAAGGGAAGTGTCATATCCATTATGTGTCTTATGTTCTTATGTTTCTTTTCTATGAATTTATGCACATAGGATATTAAATGCAAGCATGACATATAACACATAAGAAAAACTAAGGAGGTTTTATTCACTTTGGATTCGAGCTTATAAGACTTCAAATTTACCTTTAATTGGAAATCACTCAAGTAAAACGATCTATGACTGACCCTTTTGAAGGAGTGAAAAAATAAAACAATCATTTGAAACTAATCACCCCCCAGGTTTAGATCACCATTAGATCTAAAATGCCTAAAACAAAAATCCCTAATTTGGAAGTGATAAAGGGAGTTAAACCCTAGGGTTAAATTTTTCATTCATGTAGGCAAAAAAAAAACAAGGGTTTAAGGTAATTATGAATTTTTTTTCTTTTATTTATTTATTTATTTTCTTTTTTTTTCTGAATTTTAATTAAAATCCAAAAAGAAATACAATTTGTAAAAAAAAATATCATCAAAATCAATAGTAAAATTTTAAATTTTTACTATGTAGGGTTTTGAGTGAATCATCATACCCTTCAAATCCTATTTTTATGAATATTTATTTTTTTCCAAAGTATTCTTCTTCTCCACAGTGCTGTCTGATATATCTCTCTTCCAAATCTATCTCCTATAAATTTTGGAAAACTAATGAAAATATTGAATACGTTCTTAATATTAAAAGTTTTTTATCAAAAGGGCTTAGAGTGAATCAACATACCCTTCAAATTATCATATTCTGAATAATATTGTGGTTTCAAAGTAATTTTCTCCTCCACATTGTTCTGTCATGTCTCACTTGCAAGTATCCCCTGCAAATTTTTTCAAAATAATGAAATACTGAATGATCTTTTAGTATTTAAAGGACTTTATGAAATTCAATTCCCGTTCTATTTTAAAATGTTTAAAAAAAATTGCATTTTCTTTAACTTTTTCAGCACGTCAATTCATTTATGTAAGATGCATCGGTGCATCGATATGAAATTATGAAATCGAGCATTCATATTATATGACACACTGATAACATACAATTGTTTGTTATTAAAAAAATCTCAAAATATGGTGTGATTAATTTTTCAACGCATCGGTACTTATTATTAATATGTGCACCGGTGCATTTGGGTTTTTTAGGTGCATCAGGATGTTTTTGAAGTTATTTGAACTTTTATTTGCACATAAAATAGTATATTCATCTCAAATTATCTTTTAGGATGAATTCACATGACTTACAATACTTAAGTGTACATTTTATGTTTTTTGTCGTTTTATTCTTAAAAAATGGTTTCAAAACTATATTCAAACTCAAATTGTGGTATGGTCTTCGAAATTTAGTTTAGATATGTACAAAAAAAATTGTTTCTAAATTTTTTGAAATGCAGGGAGAAAATCTTATTATATGATCAAATAGTCAATTCTTCAAATTCCATCTCATTCCATATTGTTCAAAGTCCATCGTGGAGTTATCCATTTTGATATCTAGTAAGTTTAACTTATTCTATTTATTTTTCGATTATCTAATTGAATTTTTTTTATCCATGTCAATCTGAATAAAAATGTATCCAAATTTATAGGATCCTAATTCATAATCGAATTTAGATGCAAAAAATATTCCAATACCAGTTCAAAAATGTTGGAAGGTCTTTCCAGGAGAAATTTACCGCAAGAAGTTGGTAGATGAAAATGGACAGCTTCTTGACCCTACCAATTGCACCACTCCATATTCCAGCCACAATCATGGGTCAGACATGGTAATAATTGTTTTGTATAATGTAATTTAAACAAACAAATTACTACATTGTGATTATTAATATCATCGATGTACTAATGTTCAATATTTTTGAAATTACTAGGATTATGATGATGAGCGACCTACCTACTGTCTTCCATTGCACGCCACAACAAGGCTAAACTGAGAGAAGGCTGCAATGAGAGAAAAAATCGAAGAAGAATTGTACCATGAATGGTTGAATCAACCACTTATTCAATTCCCACTATGTCCAGATTCACCAATTAGGAATGACTACAACAATAATAGTTCTTCAGAAGCTGGAAATGGAGATACTCAAAAATAGGTTGGTATGGATGATTACTTACAAGATAACTTGCCATGGAGACAATTTTGTTAAACACATTCCATAACGATGAGCTAGGGGATGATGTTCATATCAGTGATACCATTTTTGAAAGCCTGAAATCTGCTTCCACGACCTCTCTCTTTGGACCTAGTGCCCTGTCAAATTCTACTCACGTTGGGACAACAATGTTAATGTACAATGTAAAAGAAAAATATGGCATGTCAAACACATGTTTCTCGACAATATTGGGGTAATTGACCAGCAAGTGCCTTATATTAATTTTGAGAAATATTGTCACACAATCAACATTAGAAATGGTTTCTTTTAGAAATGTTAAATGACCTTGTACATTTATAATTCCCACTAACTGGAGGTTATGGAAAGATAAGGTTCTTCCTAGTGATAATGTTTTTCCTAGTAGCTGCAAAGAGGAAAAGGAATTATTGAAAATGGTGGGTGTTGTGTATATATCATATCATTCATGTCTGAATGATTGTATTCTATATAGAGGAGATTATACAAAGAGGATTTTTATGTTGTACGGAATATGTTCTTACACCACACGTGATTATCCAGGATTAGGATTTTTCTCTCCTAATTAACATGTTTAATGATTTGTGTATATAAGTAACAATATTTTTTTTGATATTTAATTTGTTGTGATTGACGGTTTATTATTAAATGATAACATGCTATGTATACAATAATTTTGCAGTTCTTGTAACTAAATGATATTATGGATGAAAATTTTATGGACCTTCTTTGAAGGATAGGTGGTCCAACCACCTATGAAAACAAATGTAAAACGTATTGAGTGTATTACTCCCAAAAGAATACCCTTATAGAAGAGAAACATCCTCTTTCAATGGTAAACCACAGAGAAACCAAAGGCCTTCAATAAAGACACCAGTAGAATGGATTAGAGAATATAAGAAAGAGAAGGAGAATAATATTAAATAAATGTTCGATTCAAATGGGGATCCTATGTTCGAATATCCACAATTCTTTGACACCTGTGTTGAGAAATTTCCCATTGGGGTGAAAAGGAAATCTATTTTTTATGAGCTCCCATATTGGGAGCATCTTCAGATTTGCCATTTACTAGATCCCATGCATATATTTAAAAATGTTTCATCTTTTTTATGAAGGCACATATCATCGAAAGAAAGTGACACATTTACTGTGAGGAGAGATCTTGTTTCTTCAAAAACTAAAAACAAACATTGACCAAGACAAGAAAGTAGAGGAGAGGCCGGTCCCTCTTCATCTTTCAAAGAAGGTTTTGACCCATGTATTTTGAATAAAGAAGATATTTCTTTGGAAAAGGAATTTATATTGGTTGTGAAGGTGCCTTCTTTATATGGGTTTTTCCTATGACGTTGCTTCACTACATGGTCCAAAAATGAAAGGTATTATAAACAAATTGTCATTAATTTGATGCTCATGAATCATTAAAAAGTTCATCTGTCATTAATAATTGCACAAATAAGAGAAGATAACAACAAGAAGAAATATAAATATACACACAGAACTTGTTAACAGAGTTCACCAATGTGTGGCTACTTTTCTGGGTCTGCTTCCAAGTTCTCTTTACAATTTTTCTTTGATGTTACAAATAGGCTTATGATCTATTGTACAAGACCTCCTTGTGTAGATGCACACATGCCTCAACTATCTCCTCTCAAAACATGACTCAATGTCCCCCAAGACATGAGAAATGGGCCATTATCTCAATTTGCAATCACATTCCCTGCAATACAAAAGTAACCTCACAAGCTCAAAGGGCTTGGTTTACATATTTTTTAGGATCAGTTGTGGAATCCCAACTTCCCACAAATATGTGGCCTCTTTTTGGGGTCAAATCCCCCTCCATATGGCCAAAAAATATCCAAAAAAGCCAATCTGGGAAAAAACTATAATAAAAAACCACTTTGATCTTAAAAATCAAAATAATCCCCCTAAGGCTGGGAACACTCCGCTTTTTCATTGGTCGTATGGTCCATATGGCCAAGCTCTAGCCAAGAGGGCGCTAAGCACTCAACCTCTCCTCTGTTAGCTCCTAGTCATAATGCGATCGCATGGGACCTAAGGTTTGATCGAACAGGATAATCCCCCCACTGATCGACCCTAGCCATTGCTTATGCCCTTGGTCACATGATGGTTTTTTCCGATCCGGTGGGCTAGCCCTCGGGCTCGTGCCTTAGTGTTATTTTCTCCCTGGAGCTTCAACAAAATCAAACTTTGTGGATGGATTAATAATCCTCACATGTATAGAAATGCTCATGAAACCTTCATTACAAAGTTGTTGGATCCCCTAAGAGGTCGCGGGGTCGATTCCTCTTGTTGCCAAACTTTTACACCAACTGTTATTGGCCATCCATAAGGTGCCACATGGCACTACCTGACTGGGCCACATGTCGACCCCTGATTGGACCACGTCTTCTACTATACATCCAGTCACCCTACCACTCAGCCCATACTTCCCTGTCACCTTCCATGTCAGCATGTCGTACTGCCACATGTCAGTTCATACCACCCAGTCACCTGCCACGTGTAAGGTCGTACTGCATGATGACCTATAATGTTTCCATCCATACGACCACGTCTCCTTCCACGTTTCTATCCATATGGCCACGTCACCTACCATGTGTCACCTCTGGATGATGCCATGTCATCATGATGATGTCATGCTAACCTCACGTGTCGTACTACTAACGTCAATGTTTACTTTGACTATTGACGTTTTTTGCATGTTTGAGAATTTGACCAGTATGCAATAACTTTCACATACAGTGTCCATTTTAGGAATAAAATATATGGCCAGAATCAATGCGAAGAGACAAACACAATGAAATTGTTTTTGTATGATTCTGAGAACTTTTATTTTTGAGCATTTTTCTGGACCTAAGGATCCTCCTGGATCAATCCTCTCCACTTGGAAGCTTTTGGACCTCCAAAATTCTGGTATCATTTGGTAAATAAGTGAGGATATTGCACCCTAAATCTTCCCATCTCCATCCACCTAGATTGACTTGGATTTCTTCCCTTCAGTCCCAATTGAAGATACTCCAAATCACCCCTGCGAGAAGTACAGACTCTTTTGTCCAAAATGGTGTCATCCTATAACTCATTCATATACTCAAAAGAGAAATATTCTATGGAAGGAATATGAAAATTCTCTCGTTAATCCTGGATCATAGGAGGCTCATACAATCTCAATTTTTCCATATTTACAACTTAATAAATTTGCATATATGGAGGCAATTCTAACTGAAAAGCACTAGAACCAGTTTTGTCTAAAATTTTGAAAGGAGCATAGAGAATTGGTTTTAGCTTTTTACCTTCTCCTTGCATTCTTTCCTTATTGATGTAAAACCAAACTTGATCTCCCACTTTGAACTAATGATAAACTTGATGCATGTCATGTCTCTCCTTGTATTTGGCTTGGCTTTTCTCCAACTGTTCCTGCACTGCCTAATGAATCAAATGGATCGATTCAATGAACTTTGTAGCCTTTTCCACATCACTGTGTTTGTCTAATGCAATGTCCTTTCCAAAGACAAAATCCAAAGGAGATTTTGGCAAGTATCCAAAACATGTTTCAAATGGAGATATTTGAGTAGAAGAATGTTTGGCTCGATTATACAAATGTTCCACATAACACAAATGTTCATCCCAAAGCTTAGGATGTTTTTTGCAATATGCCTGAAGAATATGCACTACTGTTCTGTTCACCACCTCTGTATTCTTGCCATTCTATGGATGAATTTTTTATCTCTTATTGATTCTAGTGTCCATAACTTCCCACAAGCTTGACCAAAATTTCCCCATGAACCTGGAGTATCAATCAGATAAAATAGAAGTAGGTAACCCAAAATGAACCCATACATTTTCAAAGAACATTTGCGATGTTTGTTCATATGTGACTTACTTTTTATAAGGAATTACATAACACATCTTGTTGAACCTATCCAAAACAAGATACAAATAATCATGACCTTTCCTATACATAGGCAAACCCCCCACAAAATCCATAGATACACTTTCCCATGGTCTAGAAGGAATAGGAAGTGAAGTGTACAATGCTCTCTTTCTATTATTTGGTTTTCTTATTTCACACATAGTACAACCTTTTACATACTTGGACACAGTTTCATGCATTCGAGGCCAATAACAAAACCTTTGTAACTGAGAAACTTTTTTTTCTACACCAAAATGTCCTACTATAAGAGAAGTATGTGCCTCCCTGATTACATGGACTCTTTCACTTTTTGGAATACAAAACTTTCCCAAATGATACAAAATTTTGTCTTTAATATGATAATTCAATTCTTCTTCTCTTTTACCATGACTTAAAGTTGCGTAGAATTCTTTAAAATATTTGTCCTCAACATATTGTTCAATGTAACTTTCATGAGTAATTGAATTGTGCTTAAGGATTGTAGCAATTGTACTAGGAGGCCTCGATAACATATCGAAAACTTTATTATGAATTCCCTTCTTATATCTGATGACCAAATGAAACTGTTTTAAAAACCCCATCCATCTAAAATGCCTTGATTGTTGTAGCTTAGTTTTTTGTTGTAGATAATGTAATTATTGGTGATCATTATGTATTATTGTTTCTTTTCCCATTAAGTAATGTTTCCACTTTTTAACACTTTGTACTAAATCATACAATTCTTTATCATAGGTTGGATAGATAATTATTGTTCTAGTGAAGGTCTCAAAATGATAGAAAATGGGATTTATGTGCTGCATCAGCCTTGCACCCATGGCATAGTGACTTGCATCGGTTTCAATTTAAAAAGACTGTTGGATACATGGCAATGCCATAATAGGAGTTGTAATAATATTCACTTTCAAAGTGTTGAAAGCCTTTTGTTGGCTTCCTCTCCACTTGAATACCCTTTTCAAACTTGTCAAATCATGTAAAGGAGTTGCAATTAGAGAGAAGTTTGCAATAAACTTCCGTCAATAATATGTTTCC
This sequence comes from Picea mariana, assembly GCA_032191745.1. Classification (NCBI taxonomy): domain Eukaryota; kingdom Viridiplantae; phylum Streptophyta; class Pinopsida; order Pinales; family Pinaceae; genus Picea; species Picea mariana. Next base: position 470,241 of record JASDQU010100217.1, on the reverse strand, counting down.
CCCATGAATATTCTTACTTCAGTTACATTTGTAGTCTTTGGCCAATTTACAATGACCTCAACTTTAGAGGGATCAATCTTAAGTTCTCCACCCCCTACAATGTATCCCAAATATACAAGAGATGTCTTGCCAAATTCACATTTTGAAAACTTTACAGAAAGTTTCTCTCTATGCAATACTAAAAGTATCTGCCTAACATGTTGGATATGCTCTTCCTTGGTCCTATTGAAAATAAAAATATCATCGAAGTAGAATATTACAAAATCATCAATGAATGGCCCTCATAAAAGTAGCAGGCACATTAGTAAGCCCAAATGGCATCACTAACCATTCAAATAATCCCTCTTTTGTTTTAAAAGTAGTTTTCCATATATCTTGTTCAACAACTCTGATTTGATGGTAACCCTTTTTTAAGTCTAACTTAGTAAAATATACCACATTTTTCAATTGATCTAACAAGTCATCAATGTGATGAAGAGGGTAACGGTTTTGTACCGTGATCTTGTTCAAGGCTTGAAAGTCCAAGGACATGCATCATGTGCCATCTTTCTTTGGAACTAGAATGATAGGTGACCCAGATGGAGAAGCACTTGGTCTGATGACCCCTTGTTCAATCAAGTCTGGTACATGTTTCTTTATCTCTTCATTTTCCGAAAATGATAACCTGTACATTCCAATGCTAGGAAGAGGAACAAGATGCTGCAATTATATCTCATGTTCGGCTTGTCATTTTGGAAGTAATCCTTTATGAACTTGAAAAATATCATCATAGTCAGAAATAAATTTAACTAAATCATCTTTCAACTTTGTATTGCAATCGTGAAAAGTATCAATTCCAACAGTTTCCTTTTCTTTTACAACCATTAGTAAATATCGTTTACTGACATTTACAATTCTCTTCATTTTGCCTGAGTTGATTAGTGATAGATTTGTTTTCTTCTGATGATCTCTTACAACATATTCTTTTCCATCTTTAGTTAATTCATACTTATTGTCTTCACGATTGAATATTCCCTTTCTATAAAACATATATGGAATCCTAAATACAATACCACATATATCAAGTGGAACTACATCTAACTCAACCTCATCTATAAATTATGAAGTGATAGCAAAATTTAGAACACATTGCCTATTCACTCGAAACTCATTATCATTATGAATCTAGCCTAATGGATATGGTTTCTTATGAGGTTTAGTATTTAATCCCAACTTTTTAACAATTGTCTTTGATATTAAGTTTACTTGTTATCCACTCTCAAACAAAGTATCATTTTTTGTATGTTTGGAAATTACTCTTATGTGAAAAAGTTATGTTTGTTTGATCTCATCAACTTCATTATCAATTTTTAAACACTGAACTGAAGAACTTGCACTAGCTTCAGAATTTTTACCTTTGATTACCATGACTGTGATCTTGGTCTCATCTCCCGAATCAGACCCCAAATATGTTCGATCTTTTGAAATAGACTTTGGCTTCCCTTTATTTCCAAACTTTGCTAGTTTCAATTCTTAGTGAAGGATCCAACAACGATCCTCACTATGGCCTTATTTCTTACAATGAGTGCATGTAGGTTTTTCCTTCTTCACTGTATTTGATTCTTCCCTTTAAACTTATCTTTACCCTTTCCTTTTCTTTTTCTTTAGTAGGTTTAAATGGTTTTAAAAAATCTACATTTACATTCTTGCCTCTACATTCAAGAGGAGTCACTTGCACACACACCTAATCTAAACTAGTTGGATTAAACATAAGAATGGTATGTCATAAATAGCTATGAAAACCACCTATGTACTTAAGCAATATCTCTTGAGTATCCAATGGTATTCCCAACAATAAAGATCTTTTTCGAAAATCTTTTGTATAACTTTGAACAGTTTGTCCCTTTAACTGCATAAAGTTCTACCGTGACATATTAGCTTGTTGCATATAATATAGAGGATAAAATTACTTTCGTAATGAAGATGTAAAATCAAGCCATGAAGATAGTGTCTTACCGAAATTTTTAAGATCATGTTTTGTCCTGCTTTCCCACCACACAAGGGTGGTTCCTCCCATCTTGAGACTAACAAGTTGGATCATAGTCTCCTCATCTATGATTTTTTGTATCCTGCATTATACTTCAATTTGTCTTATCGAATTATCTAACTTTTCTGCATTTAGTTCCCCATGATACAAAGGTAACTCAAACTTAACATCAAGCTTTAAAAAAGGCATGTTAGACTTATGTTTATGTGTATTCTTCTGTATAGTATGTGTCGTAGAATTAGAACTAGCATTTGAAGTAGAACTTGAAGAAGAAGGAGAATAAGGTGGTGAAGGAGGAGGTTTTGAATATTCTCATTTATCTTCAATTTTCTTCTTCGTAAGACGTTCTCCTAGAACATGTTTCTTTCTCTCCAAAAAATCATCATATAACACTTTGACCACTTCTGACATGAAGAAAATTATTTTTTGAACTCTCTAGTTTGTGGAGAAGTTTCTCCTTCTATCACCATTATTTTCTTCCTCAATACTCGTTCTATCTATGAAATGAATTCAGCCAATGATCCTTCTCCTCTTCTATATTTGGATCTTGTGAGAATCCAATCTTGCACTTGTTAGACTTTCCAACACAACCAATTCTCTAATACCAAAATACTTGATCCAAAAATGAAAGGTATTATAAACAAATTGTCATTAATTTGATTCTTGTGAATAATTAAAGAGTTTAGAGATCATTAATAATGCTACAAATAATAGAATATTACAACAAGAAGAAATATAAATAGACACAAAGAACTTGTTAACGAAGTTCACTAATGTGTGGATACATCTCTGGGTTTGCTTACAAGTGGAGGACCAATTTACTGATCTTTAATGCTCATGTTCTCTTTACATTTGGTCTTTGTTGTTACAAATAGGCTTATGATATGTTGTACAAGACCTCATTGTGTAGATGCACACATGCCTCAACTATCGCCTCTGAAAACATGACTCAATGCCACCCAAAACATGAGAAATGGGCCATTAGCTCAAGATTCTCTCACATTCCTTCCAATACAAAAATAACCTCACAAGCTCAAAGGGCCTGGCTTATATATTGTTTAGGCTCAGTTAAGGAAGCCCAACTTCCCAAAAAGTGATGGCCTCTTTTTGGGGTCAAATCCCCCTCCATATGGCCAAAAATCTCCAAAAAGGCCCAATCTAGGCAAAAACTATAATAAAAAAACACTCTGATATTAAAAATCAAAATAATCCCCCTAAGGCTGGGTGCGTGCAACTTTTTCATTGGCTGTATGGTCCATCTGGCCAAGTGCCAGCCAAGAGGGCACTAAGCACTCAACCCCTCCTTCGTTAGCTCCTGGTCATAAGGTGATCACATGGGACCTAGGGTCTGATTGAACAGGATAAGCCCCCGTCGATCGACCTTGGTCGTTGGTTATGCCCTTGGTCACACGATGGCTATTACGAGTCTCGCAGGCTAGCCCTCAGGCCCGTGCCTTAGTGTTATTCTCTCCTCAGAGATTCAAAAAAATAAAACTCTATGGATGTATTAACAAGCCTCACACATATAGCCTCTTGGTCAAACCTCCATTGTGAATTCGTGGGAGCCCCCAAGAGGTCGCGGAGTCGAATCCGCCTATTGCCAAACTTCTAAATAAGTCATTATTGGCCATTCGTAGGGTGCCATGTGGCACCACTTGATTGGGCCAAGTGGCAACCTGTGATTGGACCACATCTTCTACCGTACAACTAGTTACCCTACCACCCATTTGACATGTGTCAGTCTGTACTTCCCTCTCACCTTCCACGTCATCCTGTCATACATTCATGTGTCAGTTTCTACTGCCCACTCACCTGCCACATGTCAGGATGTACTGCATGGTCACCTTCCACGTGTGAAATGCCCCCAAAATAAATATTTTTATGTGCTGGAAATTTATTTCCGTTTTTGACAAATTCAAATATGGAAAATTTTTGCCATTTATGGCAATTTCAAATTTTGAATTTAATAATTGTATTTAATTATTGTGACTGTTGGGCAGAGCTCTGTTTGAACCCAACTAACTATTTGAATATGACACTTGTATCACAACAGAATAATTATATTAATTGCAGAAGAACAAATGGAACAACCACATTAAAATCAGCTGACCATGACTCCATGAGTGGGGAACAAGTTGGAAGTGCCCCTGGGCTGATGATTACAAGTGAAAATCAGAGATTTGGCCACTGACAGCCCCTGAAAATCAGGGATTAAGAAAAGTTGCGAAAATCCCCAAAGGAGGGAAAAGACCTGGGCAAAAATGGATAAATAACATATGTGATGAGGCAGGACGCTGCCAAGTATGCGGGGAAAGGATTACTGAGCTCTCTTACTATTATGAACACTACGGATTGAGTGTGAGGCAAGAGGAGCTTGCTGAAACAGAATTGTCTTGCTGTTATGAACACTGGTGAGTAAGTGTGAGTCAAGAGGAGAACTATTGGAATTCAAGGACACTGCTGAGGAGGAGTTTCCAAGTTCACCCTCATGGATTCATGGTCAGGCTAAGGGGTGAATCGGGCAAGTAGATTTGGCTGCCCTGTTCTACGGTTGGGAGGAACGTGGTCATTCCCTTTGTCTTCCCGCAGATTGGATTCAGATATGTTGATCTATCTATTTTTATTGTGAATGGATATATTTTCATACGATGTCATGTATCTTGTATATCTGAACTAGAATAGTTTCCATTCTCTATTGAATGATTTGATATGTGATGCATTGTATTTGATTAAAAAAATGGAACTACAACGATTCCTCTTCTTTGTTTATGTTCGTTATGAGAAATTTATGTGAAGGAAATCTGTATATATATATATATATATATATATATAGTTGTAATTCATCTACTGCAATGTTCATATCTATCTGCCGAAGTAGAGTTACTGATAATGGAAGATGAAGTTCGTTTGTAGTTTTACTCTGTCTATCATCATAAAGTTCAGAATAAACATCCAAACTTTGGAAAATTGTTCCTCCTATGAGTAAAATGCTAGATGGATGCACCTGTAATTTATATTCCTATAATAAGTAAGGAAAGGAGGAGCTTAACGTCAATAGAGAAGGTCCTATCGATAGTTAAACCCCTAGAAAACCAAACTCAAATCCCTCGAAACATCAAATTATAATTACCAAACTCTGATGGAATAATTTCTTAAACTTTTCATAGATGCAAAGATCTAGTACTGTTGAAGTTTAATGCATTGATTTAAAAGAGGCTCTAAGTGGATATTATAGAATTTACCCTATACAGAGAATGTTATCGTTTGTGTCCCTCTGTGCGTGTAAATTTCCTAAGTCCTTAGGCGTTTGAAATTCTATGAGGTAAAGGTATATCGTATCCTTATACACCCTCAGTCTCCCAGAAACAAAAATAATATTTCTCCCAAAAAATGAAGTTTGAGAATACCCACAAAGGTTAAAGACCAAGGAGTGATGAAACTAGTGTGAAGAGTTACAGTAGGAGCTCTCTCTTCCTTTGCGTTTGTTTTTATTTCCTTGACTTTTTGACAAGAACACTTAGTCCAACTTCCCTTTCGCCTTTCGAAGGTTTGTGTATATTGATGTATGGATTCTGATCTCACGAAGTTCCAAATCCCGAAACCCCGAAGCTTCCACTTTTCGCTTTTCGGTTTTTCTTTTTCTTTTGTGTTTATGCACCATGTGTTCGTAAATCCCGAAATCCCAAAGTAGCGGGTCCCACTTTACCTTTTCGGAATCTTGGGAAATTTCTTGCACGGCTGTTGACATTTGAAACCTCAAAATCCCGAGTTCCAAAATCCCAAAATTACGGGTCCCACCTTTCCTCTTTTTCACTTTTTTTGATTTCAAAAGTTCTGGTGTGTAAAGGCTTGGCGTTTGAAGTCACAGGATTCTGAATCCTGAAATCCCGAAGGAGGTCCCAACTTTCCTCTTTTTCACTTTTCACGATTTTGAGAGTTCTGGGGTGTAGAGGTTAGGCTTTGAATTCACAAAACTTCAAACCCTAAAACCCTGAAAGGCGGGTCCCACTCGCCCCTTTTCTCTTTTCGCAAGTTGCTGTGAGTTGATGTTCGAGTATTGAAACTCATGAATTCTGAAACCCCAAGAACCTTGAAATGCAGGTCCCCCCTATTCCTTTCGCATTTCGGAGATTCCTCATCCAATGGTTGCTACCCTCCTAAGGTTGGGAAGGATCATCCTTAACATCAACGTAGAATTTTATGATCCGATGGTTCACGAGATTTCTGTACTTTCCGGATGAATTTTTCCACCGTTTGTTCCTCTAAATACATCTAATTGTTAACCTCCTGAGTTTTGATAGATCATCCTTAACTTCCACACATATTTATGGGATCTAACAATCCACTGGATTTCGATCCTTTTCCCGACAATTTTATCACTGTTTGTTCTCCTAAAGATATCTGGCGAGGAAGATTTGGCGTTTTTCCACTGGATCTCAACCCCTACGAGACGATGTTTCTCTCAGCCTCACTTTGAACACTTCAGGGTGATATCCTTTTCTCTTTCTGAACAATAGAGGCTCCTTCGAGCTAAGTTCGTATCGCCCTCTTACTTTGAGTATGTTGGAAGGGTGCAGGGAATAAGGGAAGGAACAAAATCATGGAGGGACTTTTTATTTTTACCCATAGAATCTTCTATTTGAATCATATTAGATGGGTATAATAATACCCTTACGGTCATAATTGAATCATTCCTGCTTTTTTTTACATTATAAGCTTAAAACGAAATTGATTTATGCCATGGGAATAAATTTTTTTTTATGGTGATTTTTGAGGTTCATTACACCACGTGTCCATCTGTATGGCCATGTCAACTGCTATGTGTCCACTGGTACGTCCATGTCACCTGCCACATGTCACCTTTGGACGATTCCATCTCAACATGGTGATGTCATCATGATGGCATATTGACGTCACCTATCATACTTCTTGTATCAACGTTGAAGTTTTTTTCCTATTTGGGAATTTGATTAGAATGATATAAATTTCACATACGATGTCCATTTGAGGAAAAAAAATAAATGGCCGAAATTATCACGACGAGCCAAATGCAATAAAACTAGTTTCGTCCAATTTTGAGAACTTTTATTTTTGAGCATTTTTTTGGACCTAAGGATCCTCCTAGATCACTACATGTCAAGACCATTTGTAGGGGTTGAAATTACATGACCATTTGAACCTTCTAAATGTACAATGCATGTCAAAAATATGATTTTATTATTTATAATTTTTATTTTTATGCCATCGGATAAAACATAATTAATTTGTATGTGTTTACTTTGTAGTGTCATTATCCTCTTCTCATGCATGGGTGTGTGAACCATGACCTCCCCCATGACCTAAGGCATTCCATATCTAAATTATTTTCATTTGTACATTGGATCACATCAAAGGAGATTCATATGTATATCATTCTACTGTGGCGTTAAGAGATAATTGAGATTATTTCTATGTTTGATAAGGAACTACCATTGAGTTTCATGGACTTACAGGTTCATCTTCTAGCTTACCTAGTATATGACATTGAATTAGTCGGGGTGGTCTCATGTCAATGGATGTTTTTTTTGGAGAGGTACATGAAGAAATTGAAAGGATTTCTTCATAAAAGGGAAAAAACCCAAGGGGTCTATGACAGAGGGGTACATATCATATGACTCTTTCTATTATGCCAATGAGTACATCCATAATATCAGCAACACACCAGGTGCAGTCATTTGGAATGAAAAAAGGGATGAAGAAAAAATATGAGGGGAGCTTCTCCAAACGAATGGAAACAGACACTTTATAAATACTAAGTGACTCATCGTTTGTCAAATTTCTACATAGTAACTATTCACACTGAATTTCATAATGTATATTTTCATTATCTCATATGTACTATATGTTGGTTTGATTTTATGAATACATCAACAAATTCAAGAATTGATTCCATCAATAAATTCATTCTTTAAAATTTGGAGGAAACAAAGTCATGGGTTGCATTGCACGGAAAGAAGAGGATAAAATGTGAAAGTGATAGGAAAGAATTGAGACGATCGAATGGTAGAAGAATGATTTATCATGATAATTTAAAATAAAATATGCCAACTATATGCACCAACAGTTGGGTTGTTGACAAAGTCAAAGAGAAATATGGTGCATCCGATCATTACCTGCATGAAGAAGAGGATGCACTAAACATATGGATTGGTTGCAACAAATCAGTAATAATCTCTTTGAGTACATAATTTTTAACTTTGTAATGCACATTTGAATTGTAAGTACATCTATATTATTTTATATTTTAATGATCGGGTTATTAGACACATATTGACACTATGGTGTGTTCACTTTTTTATAGGTTCATTTGTTCCCATCTATGTGGGCATATGGACATCATTTGCACACAAAGGATGTTGATAATGGACACATGACACAATATTGTGGAGTGGAGGTCGAGTTCGAAAAATTTAGTCGTGCTAGCCACCGCAATCAAAACACCATAATGGGAAGTTAGGTTACATCGAAAAGATACAAGAAATCATTTGAGTGGACTTCTCTTCTTTCCAATGTGTTATTTTTAGGTGCAATTCGTGGGACACCTTTCATCATAATAATCTAAAGAAAAATCCTGAGAGTAGGATGATATGTATCAATTCTAAAAATATATGGGATGAAGCTAAGGAGCCTTATGTTTTCCCAAAACAATGCAACCAAGTGTTTTTTAACCCAGATGTCTTGGATAGGGATTTTTAGTTTATATTAAGACATGACCTTAAATCAAAACATATTTTTTAGAACAATAGTGTTATCATGCCAAGCGAGGAACATAATCAAGGAGATGAAAACGTAGAGTGATATATTATACTTGTTTTGTTGTTTAATTACTTCTTTTATGTTTTCAAATCTATAGTGGATTTAATAATTTGATTATTAAATTCATAATATTTTTACTATTTAATATTTCATATGAAATATTATTATTTTTTTGATTGGATGATATAATTAAATGTTATGTGTAAATGATATAATATTTTTCCATCGTAAATCTATATGATATTTGAACTTTTATCATTTTAATCTTAACTTTTACTTAAAAAAAACAATATATTGTTGTATTGTAAATATCAAATATTTTATATCATAATTTTAAAATATATTTTTTTACCCACCATTTCATATCATTATCATATAGTATTGTATTTTTTTTTAATTTAGAGTTCATACATACTATATATTATGTTGTGTTATGTATTAATTATAATATAATAAATATAATATATTATGTTATATATTAATTTTATATTATAAATATAATAATATAATATATTATATTATATATTAATTATAACATAATAAAATACAATATATTAAGTTATTTATTAATTTTATATTATATATAATATAATAATAATAAATATATAATTAAAAATTGAATTAAACATTTAGATCATAACAGTTTTTTATCTCTTACCCCTATCTTTATCTCCACTTTTAATTTGTGCGTAAGAGATTTTAAGGCTCCTAATAACTAATTGGATATCTCACATCTTACATTCATGTAAACTAGTTTGTAAAATTGTGATACAAAGTGAGGTTGAAGATTAATATAATTTATTTTTAACTTGCCCAAACTTTAATTGATAACATAAGACATATCTTTAACCATTTTTATAACTCAATTACTTTTATTGGTTAAGTTTAACATTCATGCATCCTTATAGTATAATAAACAAATGTTGAATTAGAGAGTTTGAGACTTGTATTAAATATGGAAATATAAAACAATATGACCAATTTACAATTAAGAGGAGGTTAAAATATTACAAATATTTTATAAATGGTAATTGAGCTTATCAAAACTATTTTTAATTATTCATTATGAACTTATGAAAAAAAACAACATTCTTGAAATGAGGACGAATTCTCACATCGTACTTTCAAGTAAACTAGTTTGTAAAATTGTGATACAAAGTAAGGTTGAAGAGTAATATAATTTACTTTTAACTTGCCCAAACTTTAATTAATAACATAAGACACATCTTTACCTATTCTTATAACTTATTTACCTTTCAAGTTCTCTTAACTACAAAAACATGATAAACTTGGTATTTTCATTTTCATCAAATCAATATATAAAAGTGACAAAATAATAACTTAATTATAAATGTTGTAATATAACCTATTTAAATATATCATTTTTATCATATATAGTAAATACATCAAAATATTTCTAAAAGGTAGGTATACACATCTTTGCTGCTAATTTCACTTGTTTTAGACATGAGTACTTTATTTTAGATATATTAAAAAATAAAGTACTTAATTGAGAGTACTTTACTTTATGGAGAAAATTATCTAACATGACCCAACATCAACATAAACATATAAATTAAGTACATCAACATGAACATCAACATATTAATTAAGTACATAAACATGAACAAAACAAATGTTATATATATATATATATATATATATATATATGAACACACAAAATAATTGTTATAATGTCCATATATGGTCAACAACACAAATAACTGCTATAAATACATATTTAGTCATAGTCTCTCATTAGAAGCATGTTGTGGGAGAATAAGTGATGTGCCCTGCTCATATGGGCTAGGAGAAAGAGGAGAAGGAGGAGGAAGAGGAGGTGTTGAAGTAGAAGCATGATCACCTCCTATATGATTAACATCACCACCATCATCAAGTACATCACCACTTGTAGGAGGAGGATGAGGTACTAAAGAAGACGTGCCATGATCACCTGCACCCTTATCAACATCACTGTCTGTTGGAGGAGGAGGAGGAGGAGGAGGAGGTACTCAAGAAGAAGCATCACGATCACCACCCTGATGAACATCATAACCACCTAAAGGAGGAGGAGGAGGTACTGAAGTAGAAGCGCCATCACCACCCTCATTATCATTATTACTGGAGGACATGGGATCCATCATCCCTACCAGTAACCTCGGAGCTCCAACAATATGACACATAAGAGACATAATATTGTGAGACAAGTACATCCATATATGCAAGAGATCATGGTTAGCGATGATGTCTTGCATATGGATAGGAAGCCTCATGTGCCAACCAAAACTATAATCAGTATGTTACACACCTCCATCTTATCTCTAATATGGGGCCTACACCGAATGTCAGGTGATATATGTGGATGAGGACCCTGACCTTCCGCAGCCTCAACCATCTCCTCATCTGCATTGGGTCTTGGGGGAGGAGGCATGTCCCCAAAAAATATGCCAACATATGTAAAATATAACACAAATTAATAATTAGTCAACAATGTCATTAAACAATTTAATAAAATATGTTAAAGAACAAGCTAGAATAAAATTTATTCGAATTAAGTAAGACAATAAAATCAAAGTACAAGATTAACTTAAATATTACCTCCATCATCTGGTGGCTCATCCACTTTGAACAGGATGTTGAGACATTCTTGCCAATCCATCCCCTTGTAAGGGCATGACATCATCATGAACACATGATCTACCTCACTGGCTATTAGATTAAGTGTGTCCTTGGAAATCCTAGCTGGAAAATCGGGCATACCCCTCTTGGAAATCATATCTCCCCACATGTGCATCTGCACCTCGATCATCATCCTAGGAGGTTGATGGACAAAACTAGGTCTCGTCTCTAGAAACCTCTAAGAAAATAAAATTTGAAGCAAATGGAAAGATTTCCCTCCCATCCATCATAGCAAGACATCTATCCAGTGCTATACAAAAAATTCTGAAGAAAATTGCAGGCCACGTAATAATTTGTCTCCTTTGTATCAAAGAATAAACATAATATAAAAGAGCACAACTAATGTGCTCACCATCACCAGTAAAGTGTGAAATGGTCGACATTAATAGTGAGAGACTATCTGTAATTGTCCACCACCCACCTGAAAATTACTAGGAAAAGGTATATCAGGTGCAATATAATTTTGAGAGTAGGCAAGATAAGTGTCAATTGCAACACCCACTCGGACATCAGAAAACTAGGGAAAATCCTCCTCTCTCCTAGATAATCCAATGATAAAATAAATATTCTCCTCAGTGGAATGGTACCACTGATGAGGACCAAATCGGAATTACTACTAATGGGTATCCCATCGATGCATAAATTGCGCAATAAAGGTGAAATTATCCTCCAGAGATCCAGACTCCTCATAGTACTTGAGGATGCATACATTCCTCAAGACAATTTATGTAGCTGCAGTACTAGGGTGAGGGTACGAATCCCTCTCCAACTCTTTGTCATCCCGCTCTCAAACAATATTGTACTACTCCACTCTTTGTTGCTTCTCCTCCATGCGTTGACATCTATGTATAATTAAATGTAAATTACATCAAGATCATACATAAAAGCATAACGTTTTTTTAGTAAATGAGAAATTTATTTCAAAATATGAAAACATAAATTTTGTTCAAAAAAAATAATATTAATCTTCGGTGCGCCTCCAAAATAGTAATGAACTACCAACAATGCACACACACATCTTACACACCGCATCAGAAATTAAATTTATTTATTTGGTGCATAGTAATTATCAATGCACCAAGGTGCCCCATTGTGTATACGCCGATGCGTTATATATGAAAAACACACCACTCGAACAACTATATGTTTTCCATGGTGCATAGTTTATTGTGTACACACCAATATGTTACCTATCAAGGATGCACTTCTCGAACAACTATGTATTTCAACGACGCATATAGTTTTATGAATGCACCCGTGCATTCACTATAAACAATGCACCCTTTAATGGAAACTATTTATTTTCAATAGTGCATCGGTTATTATGAACTAACTAGTGCATTCATTATAAAAAACACAACGATGTGTTTATTATGAACGCACCAGATAAAATAAATAGTTTCCATTCAACAGTGTATATAGTTTTATGAACACATTGATGCCTACTTATAAATGATGCACCATTCAGTGGAAATTATTTTCTTTCGATGGTGCATATTTTATTGAGGACGCATTGGTGCGTTGTTTGTAAGTACGCAACAATGCATTCCATAACATGACGCATCAATGAAAAAGGACTATACATTTTGAGTGTGCCCTATAAAATTTACAGGGTGCACCACGTGTGGTGCGAGTCGAAATTTCACAATTTATTCCGGTAAAAATATAATGTACAAAGAAATAAAGAATTTACCCAGACATTTTCTCGTCAAGGAGGCATGGCTGGGATGTAGTGAAAAAAATGAAATTTTCCCACTGTATGAAAAAATGAGAATCCCACAAACTGAGCATTGAATGGAAATGAAGCAAGAAATGAAAGAACCGATGACAGTGCGCTTAAATTGGGAAAATGTGGCATCAGTGCTTGAGAGATTCTCTACACTGGAAATGGTAAAAAATGTTTTTTCACTACTGCTTTGGTTTATTTGTATCTAAACTTGTTTTGGTGTGCTTGCGTTATTCACATTAGTGTTAACTGCTACAAAGAGTGCACTATAATTTTTTAAATGGTGTGATGATGTACCATATGAAACGCACCTATGCACCCTAAGGATAAAGTTGTGTCATGATTCATTTAAAAAAAAATGTAGATTGTGCACCTGTTTGTTGTGCATCAATACGCTTGTTTCTTGTGCACCGGTACTCACAAACTTCTCTTATACGATTTTCACTGTTGTTTTTTATTTTTGTTAAAATAACTCTATGACGGTGCAATAGTTTGTAACACATCAGTGCACCCAATGTACAAAAATACACCGGTATGCATTTTTTAAAGGAAAAATGCAAGATGGTGAACCTGTTTGTTGCACACCAATGCTTGTGATCTTCTTTTATATGATGCACACTGTTGTTTAATATTTTTTCTAAATAACGATGCAATTGTGCACCATTATCTATTAGAACTGGTTTGTTGATTTCTGATGGCACACCGTTTTGGTATAGTCTTATAAACACACCATTAAAAAAACGTCTTCTAAAACATTCGTCTGCGCACCTCCGCTATTGACCTCTGCTATAAACGAATTTTTGGGCTATTTTGATAGGGGCTTCCACAAAAACCTCTATTATAAGGTATTTTCCTTATAGTGCATCATGTTGTACAAATATTATTTAGATGAAGCAAGCATTGAAACACATTAAGTTAGAGTACAATCAACCAATTTCTATGTTATGTGACAACACCCGTGCTATAAGTATTTCCAAGAATCCAGTTACGCACTCAAAGAAAAAAAATATCCCAATCAAATATCACTTTCTAAGAGAACAAGTGAATGATAATACTATCAAATGGGAGTATCTTCCCACCAAAGAAAAAATTGCATATATATTCACCAAAACCCTTCCTAAAGATGAATTCGAGTACCTCAAAGAGAGACTTGGGGTTCAAAAAATCCATCAGTGAATGCACCCTTTTTCCTTGATGTCAAAGGGGAAGAGGAAGAATAAAAATAGAGGATAAAATAGGAAGGCAAGTATAAAGAATACAATCAAAGGATAATACAACAAGGGGGGAGAAAGAAGAAAAATCATAGGAGAATAATGTCAAGGAAAATAAAAAGAAGGAAGGAAAGAAAAATTCTCAGCAACACACTGACAGGAAGAGCATCCCAATAGTAGAGTTTCCATCAATAACAAAGGGGGAGATTGTTGAGTATATTGTCATCGATTTAAAGGTGCATATAAGGTTGAGTAGATTTTCATTGATTTCAAGTGGAAGAATAATCCCATAAGTCACTTAGAATGTAACTCAGTGGTTCAGGTAAATCATAATTACTTCTTAAAGAAAATTACATTGGAATAGAAATAATTCCTGAAATACTTAAAAGGATGACTCTCGATCATATAAACTACAAGAAGTTGCAAGACAAAAATATTGAGATAGCTAACAAAGTGGAAGTTGTTGATATTTTGGGAAGACCGACTGAAGATATTAAAGATTAAAATGAATCATATCGATGCAGACAATTGAAAAGGCAATTTCCAAATTGGGAGATCGAGATATTGATGCTCGAGATATTGATGCTCATCTATAGGAATTTCTCATTGATGGAATACTTTAGAACTTTCGTGAACAAACCAATGATGATGCTTATGAATCATGGGATGAAACCTGAGTTACATGCATTAAAAATCTGGTTCAAGTTTGCGACCAATAAGGAAATTTGATGCCCATAACAGATCAACGACCCCTACCATCTTAGATTTTATCCATCACCAAGATCATCTATTGAGAATATTTGTAATTATTTATTACGGGATGCTTAGAAGCATCAGGTTGACATAAGGGAATCCATGCAGGAGACAGCATGTTGAAGCAAGGTTTCATAGAAATCCAGGTATTTGTGGGTGAAGAGAGATCCAATCACATGTTCACAAAGGATATCAACAACTGTTATGAATTATGCACAGGTAAAATGATTACGTTTTAAAATGAGAGGAGATTAGAAAAAGGTGCAGATCTCATCATTTTGAGAAATCCAGATCAAAGACTATTACCAATTAGACATGGTCAACAAGTTCAATAATTAAAAAGGTTGGACCCCCTGCAATTTGGAAACATGCTCCATAAAAAAGGGCATTTGTCGCAATCTTGTTATTACGACGCCCTTTGTATTTGGATTCCAACCAAGTGTCCTCTTAATAAGGCCCATGGTCCCATGCATTTTGTCATATTCACTCCTGACTAAACAAAGGAAAATAATCCCCGAGGGATTATACTTTGTGCAAATATTTTCAACGATAGAGAATGCTTTGGTTGGCTCAAAGAACCATTTGGGTCTACACCCAATGTAAAATAGTTCCACATAAAATTAGTTATAACTATATATATAAATGACATTAATGAGAAGTTAGGGTGTTTGTGTGTGTGGAGTAAATTAGAATAGTTGAAGAGGATCTGAGTTAATACATTTGGATGTACAGAGAGATGATGCGAGTGTGCATAGACTTGATAAAGTCATGCTTACTATGGTGTAATGGTGTTCTCGTTTGAATATCATCTCCTCACCGTAAGTATAGTATCCTAAGTTTTGTAAATTTCACTTGCAGGGATATGATCATTACAAAAATATGAAGAGAATGTTTTGCAATGATGTGATGATCATTCTAACATTACTAAGTGGTTGAATGGTGGCATATTTATTTGGATATTGCAATTTCCTCAATACAATCCTTCCAGTAATATGAATTAGTGAACATAAGGAGCTCTGTATTGTACAAATGTTTTGAGACTATTTGAAGGAGCATTATTCTGGTAGAAGGTTTTTTTGTTTGATAACAATAACTTAGAGGAATACATTGTAGAAGATATGATCCTATCATGAGATCTCTATACATAAGCAATTTTGTTCTAGATATTTCAAAAACAATTTTTTAGATTAAAAAGGATCAACTAAATGAAGATCGACAATTTTAGTGTACAAATGCAAAAATAACGGTGGTAGGGTGGAGCAAGGAATGATTGAGTTGTTTCTTAATCGATGGGTTGGTTTCTGAATTCATTGACCTGGTTCTCAAGAGAATTGGTATCCTCATATACTTTTAGTTTGGTGCCTAAATTAATTAAGTTGGTTCTCAAGAGGATTGGTGTCCTCATCTACTTCGAGGTTGGTGCCTGAAGTCATTCAGTTGGTGCTCAATAGGGCTAGTATCCTCATCTAGTTGCAGGTTGGTTCCTGAATTCATTAAGTTGTTTGTCAAGAGGATTGGTGTCCTTATATATTTATAGGTTGGTTCCTACAGAGGATTGGTGTCCTCAGAAATAGTTTCTTGCAAATGAATTGGAATTTATGGTGAAATATTTTCTAGTGGTTTTCTCCCAATCTAGGTTTCCACAAATCTTTGTGTACATTAAACCTGTTAATTCATATTGTGATATATGTT
>JASDQU010100217.1:440813-453009 GCA_032191745.1 Picea mariana | reverse complement strand
AATGATTTCATTAATACGTGCTTTCTACTTCCGAGAATGATAGATGCTTAATATTATGAGGCTGACTTTTGGATTTTAAAAACATAATTTCAATGTGGGTCATAAATGAAATATTTCTTTGTCCACCTATTTTAATATCATCTTTATATATATATATATATATATATATATATATATATATATATATATATATAACAATTGAAATTTGACATGTGGAATTAAAAAAAATGGTATCTTTATGCCATCCCAACTCGAGTTGTTGGTGGTTTTGAGCAGATTTGAAGCAATTTTGGGAAGCTTCTTGTCATCCATGTCATTTATCTTGTTCTTGTACATTAAGTACCTAATTATACCCATGCTCTCAATGGGCGAGAGACATGCTTCTATGACAAGGATATGATAGGGTGTCTTACATTTAATTTTGATATTATCAGTTGTAATTTGTTTTTCATTTTTCCTTATCTTTTTCAAGGATTTTCTAGAGATAATACATCCCTAGAATTCACATCCATACAAACTAAAAAGAGTGAAGAGACTCTCAAAGAGTATTTTTTTCTTATCCTGTAGTCAAAGGTATACTAATTTACAATAGTTTTCAAGCCCATAATAAATTCCCACCCTCCATTTTTCTTTTTTGTAATGTTATAGTTCCAATTGAGCTTTTGATTAGTATTTCTTCCGAGATATTTCTATGAAGGAACTTTCTTGAAGCTACTTTTTTCATGTACGAAATTATGATAGGTGATATTTATGGAGTTAATTATCATAACTTTGATTTTTCCAGTGTTCACAACAATAATCGTACTAGAGAAAAAGTTCTTTTGGAATCTTGGTTTCTTACCAAAGTGATAAGGACCCCTCTCCATAAGAAGAATATCATTGGCATAAAGAAGAAATATTTTAACTAGCTGGTGAGAGTTGAGCCAACACAACCTACATCTTCTAGACATTCTTCTAACTTGTCTATGTATATGCAAAATATAGTAGTGGACAAGGTACAACCTTGTTTGACTCTAATATTACAGTTGATTTTTATAATGAACCCTTAGTGTTCTTGAACCTAGAAAAAACATTTACATGTACAACCTTACCACAATAACTCTCAACTTTAAAGGGACTTTGAATTCTTCTAGCCTATTCCAAAGGTTAGTCATGGGTACTATTTCAAATTTTTTTCTAAATGCAATGAAACAATAAAGGAAATTGGTTTTATTATTGTGACACTCTTCTCCATTGAACCTAAGCATAACAAGGTGGTCCAAAGAAAGACCTTCTTGAGTTCTAAATTGAATAGATTATGTATATGGGGGATGAGAATAGGCCCTGTAATTTTTAATATTTATTCTTCATAGCCTTTGATGTCCATAGCCTCCCCTTTTGTGAGTCGTTTAACCCCAAAATTTATATCTTCTATAGAAAAGATTCATCGTGTGTAAAAACATTTGGAATGTTGTCCATGACAATACAATATTATTTTTAAGGTAGAAATTATAGTCCCTCAATGACATGATATTTTTTTGTTTTTGTTTTACAAGTTAGAATTTTCCTCTAGAATTTCTTAAGATCTAGCAAGGATATGTGAAAAAGTTTTTTCTTGTTTTCTATTTATGTAGTGCATTTTTTCCTTTTAATTAGGGCTTTGTATGTTATTTTAAAAACTCATTGGGGATTTGTATCTGATTTTAAGAACTCATTAGAAGCATTCATGATGACTTTTCTAACAATTTTACACTTTCATACCAATGATTGGTTGTACCATTTTTCTTTTTACATAACACATGGATAGAGAGTACAAATGTTAATGTATATTTTATTTATGTAATTTACTATTAAATTTTTTGTTTTTAAATGCTAGTGTATACATATAAAAAGGGATGATAGATTAAATAGTTAGTTGTTAGTTTAAAGAGTTATTCTAATTGATATTTGTCAATATAATTGAATATTTGACTAATTTAATACAAAGGAGTATAGAGAATTTTACTCATTTATCCTATAGAAATTCTAAAACTAAGTTTTAACTACTTCTAAATTTCTATCTATTTTTGAATCTCTACATTGTATACTGCATTTTCTAATAAACTAAAGCAAAAAAATAATAGAGCTAATGATGTCAAACAAAGATACATTGCTTGGATATTTATTTTCACCTTACATGTATTTATTAAGCATCTAAAAAGTTGGGTATAATTTTTTTATGACTTAAAATTATAAGATTAAAATGTATTGATTTTTTTTAATTATATTCTAATTGAAATGTAATAATTTTTTTTATTCTAGTGTAATAGTGATATAGATTCTTTTTCATTGGAATATGATTTTTCATTGGAATATGATTAGAAATTGTAAAAAAAATAGCTTTAAGGTGAAATACTTATATATTATCTTCTCCACTATAGCATTATCAATGACATATTATTTGAGAACATAGATTTTTTCCATTCAAATTATGTTTATATATATAAACATCATATATATTGGTTAGTAATATTATAAAAGGTTTTTCGAATGTTATGATAAAAGGTTTATCGATATGGCACTTAGTTTTAATGTGTGACTTTTTGAATACCATTTTGCTTCATTATTTTTTATAATTTTCATTATTAATTTACATAATATGTATTTGATTTTGGAAAAATAACTATCACATAATTCATAAGATTTTAAACATTATTTACAAATTCATTGTATTTATTGTTTTTTTAATAAATCTCTTAATTTCTCTTATAAATTGAAGAAAATTTAAATATAATCTTATAAAGACTAGCTACTTTACAACAATGTCCTTATTTAAAAAAAACAAATTATAAGACAAATTAATTGATATCACTGAACTTACATTTTAAGAAAAACTTGTATAATAAAAATATATTATCAACCCAATACCACCAAATAAGATGGTTATTAAAGATTGTTATTAAATCTAATCAACATAGTTATGTTAATCCCAACCAAAACTAAATGAGATAATTAGACTTTAACGTGTACGGGTAAATTTTAATTATATATTGGAATGTAATATTTTTTTAATTTTATTTTAATAATGTTATTGGCTTCTTTTTCATTGGAATGTGATTGGAAATTGTAAAAAAATTAACTTTAAGGTGCAATACTTAAATATCAATCTTCTCCATTATAGAATTATCAATGTCATGTTATTTGAAAACATATATTATTTCCATTATGTTTATGTAAAAATTTCATCATTACGACAAGAAGCATCATAAAACCCTATTTTTCGTTTTTCTACATTAGAAAACACATTACACTTAATTAACAATAGCATTAACACATAAATTAATAATATTAAGTTCACAACATATATGATCTTCAATTTCCTCAATTCATCAATCTTAAATCACAATTAACATGGGCACGGGTATACGTTAACATTACTCATCAAAAATCACATTAATCGAAGACGCAAGAGTGATTATCTATATCATACTAGTATCTTAAACAATCATTCTTACATTATAATTTCATTGCGCAAAGGAAATCACAATCCTTCAATCATACATGAACATTATTATTTGTTTCTAGTGAGAGTAACCACTCTAAACAACACATGACAACTGAAATTAAGACGCGCAAGTAAATTTTATTCCTAATAACCACTCTAAACAACACATGACAACTGAAATTAAGACGCGAAAGTAAATTTTATTCCTAATCTAATCACGTGGCATTGTTTTGCAATGTACGCGAGTAATTAAAAGCATAAACAATTATTTGTTAGCAATAATCAAAGAGTCATGCAATCTAATTAACCAAACATATCACAATAAATACGCCTAAATTTCAACCACTTTTCTCACACAATCCTTTGATTACTAAATCATTTTAAACAATAAAATATATTATTTAGTACTTAAGCTAAGTTAAAGGTATCACCTACTAAATAAATGACCATACCTCTTTGTCATGCCCATGTCATCATTAGTCGATTACCACCAACGTTAGGCACATGATTAAACATTAGAAATTACTCTTGGATAATATTATTGGGCGTTATACTGAAAATCAATTCTATGACTTAATTACTCCCAAAATAAAGAATTCAAATATTATCATACATTCTAGTGTGAATAAAATGTCTTAACCAGGGGTTAATTACCATTTCACTATAAATAGAAAATGAAAATCAAAGTTTGTAAATGAAATATAATGTATATATAGGTATATTATATTAAGGTAATCTTTTAATGAAAATTATTTGTATATTACTCTTATATTATTATCAAGATTTTCTATAAAATAGATATTACTCATAGATAAATAATAATAATAATAATAATAATAATAATAATAATTTTATTTTAAAATTACTATAAAATCTTCTTGTTTATGTTTATGGATAAAGAGTCTCTTTCACCTAACAATTTGATTAAAAAAATCTATAAAAATACATGAAATTATTTAAAACTGATAAATTCTAACAATGGATTACCATCAATTTTTATTACTTTAATTACATGAAATGCCATTTCCACATATTCCTTAACTTAATGCTCTGTTCTAAAACAATTATAAAAATTGTTGCAATCACTATTGATTATATACAATATAATCACTACAAGCATATAAAAATAAGTTATAATCACTTCCATATATAATCACTACAAGTATATAAAAATAAGTTATAATCACTACAAATATATAATCACTGCCATTACATAATCACTACACATATATAATCACTACAAATATAATCACTACCAATATATAAAAATCAATTATAATCACTCCTTCCATATACAAATATAACTATTGCTTCCATAATCACTACTGCCATAATCACAATATACAAATAATCACTATTGCCATATACAAATATAAATACTGCCATAATCACCACTGCCATACTCAGGAAGAAACGTTGGGATAGTGCCCCAATTGCGCTGAGGCACACGCCAATAACCAGCAGGAGTACGGCAACGATCAGGCTGATAAGCGAGGTAAGTATGCGTGGACGAACTGTCAGCGCAGGCGGACGTTCCAATTATGAGAATGAAGGGATTCTTGGATGCCTGAGTTGAAGCGAAGGAAACAGTCCAAGACAACTCGAATCTGGGCGCAGTATAACAGAAGAGTTTGAAAAAAAAAAAACAGATCCAAGGAGACTGCATAGAGGACGGGGGTTCTGTGCGCAATGCCATCCTGAGTGCAAAGACGAGAAGGGGTTTTGAAGGTCAAGCGCCAGAATTGGGCATTTGGTTATCAAGCTCGACTCCATTAGTCTTTAACAACATGGCCACGAAGCTCAAGTAACAAGGTAACAATAGAAGCCAGCTTCAACAATACAAACCAAGCGCTAAGGGAGAAGCACGCACAGAGAACTTGTCTTGCACCACGACCTCAAAGAATCAGTTAAAAATAAGGGACAATTTTTACCAATTCCAGCCCACTCCATTCAACGAGATTGTATCCTGATGGAGGATAGAAAACCGCATGCGCTAATCCCCTTTTTGGTTGTGTAAAGGGAACACCAGCGCCAGGCCTATCCCATCTTGCAAGCTCTGGCCATTACGTTGGCTGGCTGGAAGGAACCCACGCCAGACCTCAATAGAAGGAATCTACAGGAAATATAAGGGTAACGGGAGCGCTGGGCTACGCAAAAAATGTGCTACCAAGCAGAACACTTGGCTGGAATTGAAGCAAGGCTCAAAAATAATTGCAAGAGGAACCGTCGGTGCAAGGGAAACAAAAACTGATTAAGGACATATTTAACCACACAACGCAGAGATAATAAAATCATTAGGAAGAGACAAATAAGGCATAGGGTAAAACCAAGGCGGAGAGTAAAACGAAGGCGCAGAGTAAAATCAAAGGGTTTTGTAAAGACCCCTTCGTTACGACTAAAAGCGAAGCATAAGTGAAAAATTATTTTTTTTTGTTAAAAGGAAAGATGGTTACGACAACAAGAGTTAACCACACAACTGAAGATAAATGCAAGGACGCATTCCAGACAATAGGCTATTATGACTCCACTCACTGGCACAAGAGCGACTGGGTGAAACATGCGTAGAACAACAAGGAGAAAATGACTACCGCCCGACGTAAACACGATCACGCCTACAAGCTAAGGGAAAACATCTCCATCCTGACACAATGACCTTGACGAACAAAGACTAGAACCTCAAGGCGCGTGAACCAAATGCCTAAAGGTGTTCAACTCATGCGCCAAAAGAAAAACTTACAATGATCGACGACACTCACACATAAGGCCCCGACTCCGGCCCAGTATCATTCGCCGCTATCCAATAGTGCATGCCATGATCCCCTCAACAATAATCATTCCATCCCCAGATCAATAACCTTGGCACAACACATCCTATCTAGACTGAGCACTCTATATAAATCCGATGCGCTAGGAGATGGATACCAATAAGAAAACCACAACCAAACCCCAACAACAAGTTGACGAGATACCGGAGGATGATGACTACCAGGGAAGACAAAAGCCAACACATGACTTCGTCAACCTCCCCAACCCTTTTATCAAGTCTAACTAGTCAATAATTACCATCTAATTAGCGTTAAATACCGATTTAATTTAATCATTACTTACGATCTAAAATGGCAATTCTAAATTAATCCCAAATTGTAATCTAACTAGAAATTGAAATCATATAACAACATTAACCATATCAATGCAAAAAGCTACAATGCAATACTTTTTAACACATTACATTACAACATGTGGTCTATCTATATAACCGTACCAAATGACATATGTCTATTAACAATAAAAAGAATATGCTAAGAAGTGAAAAGGCCAATAAAGCCATATACATTCAATGAGAAATTAGAGCCATATACATTCAATGAGATTTGCTGCCATATGAATTTAATGAGATTTAACGCCATATTCCTGGTCATAATTAATGTCCTTCAGAGCCATTTAATGTAATCGATGCCATTGTTAAATGATATCCTACCAAAAAAATTTAGTGCTAAATAAAATAGAGGGAAGTTGTCCAAACCAATACTACCAATTGGAAACGCTGTCAGGTAAAAGTAAAACTTAAGGGTAAGAATGTCGAAGCAATTAGTTAGTCGTCTAGCAAATGCTAATTCGATTGTCGTCAACACAGAATCCATTATCTAGCTGTCAAAATACATGATGGATATCGCTACCCATCTCAAGCATGAAATCGTTGCCCCAATGGCTGGAACAATGTCATAACGGTGTAAGTAAGTTGAGAGTTTGATGAATGGATAAATTCAACGGTGTATGTTCAATGCATACAATAACTTAGCTGATCAAATTAATATAGTTGTCCAACACATTCTATAATTTATCGTTGTCTGAGTAAGTTATGGTTGCCAAATGAAAGAGAAAATCAGAGTTTAACTGAGAGATATAGCTATAGTTCATTGTCTACTGAAGGATTTAATCCATTACACATCATTGTAGCTAACTTGTTGTCACGAATTTGCTTTGGTAAAAAAAATCAAGATTAGTGACCCAACACAGTTTGCTACCTAAAATCAAGGCTACCTGTGACTAATCACTATCCAAGTTGTTAAGCAAATACAACCATATAATCCCAAATCGCAGAAGAATTGGTATTACAACAATTACATAGCTACATATCGTAGAGGTAATGGTATTATAGCCATTACATGGTTACAACTTGCAGAGGTAATGTTATTACATCAATTACATGGTTACATATTGCAGAGGTAAGGGTATTACAACAATTACATGGTTACAATCACAGAGGTAAAGGGTATTACAACAATTATATGGTCACAAATCATAGAGGTAAAGGGTATTACAACAATTACATGGTTACATATCGTAGAGGCAATGGGGTCATGTAAGCTGAGTTTAATCACTGAGTTTATAGATTTCCATAATAAATTCATTGAGTTTAACATTCAAATAAATTCACTGAGGTTATAGCATTCAAATAATTTAATCCCCTGAGTTTATATCCTTATAAAAATTCCCAGAAGTATAATTCATCTTAATCAAATATACATTGGCAATCTAAACAATATGACCAGAATTAAAAATTCGTTGGGCAAAATTTTGCCCACAAATCAAATGAAATGTAGCCAAAGAAGTGGCAAATCGCCAGGAAAACAAAACGAACAACAGACTTAACCAAGTAACAAATGCAGTTTGGAAATGGAAAAATCACAGTCTTAACTAGTGGTTAAAAACGCAGTCTCAATCGCCTTCAAAGTAGAGTGCAGAGGTAAATAAAACCAATGCAAATCTAGCAAGATATAAAAATGCAGAGTTAAAAAAAAACTTCTCCATCAATCAATAAATTGTAGGGTTAATTAATCACATCAAGGTTCAAGAAAACACACTACCTAGAACAACCAACATGGCTAGACGACTGGCAGAAACATCATTTGCTCATCATCCGTGGATGGAAAAGTAGGGTATTTGGATCCATAGGTCTATTAACACCGAAGTGATGATTGTAGTTCCAACTCCTGGCCGACTTCTCAGACATGGACTGATGAGCTAGGGATGAAGGAAAAAAATAAACCGCAAATCATCACAAATCAATAAACCATAAGACAATCAAGAAATGCAGGGGTCGAAGGCCAAGGGAAACAATGAATAGCGAGCTTAACACTATGCGAAATAAGTTTATCAATTAAAATTCTAAGTCAACCAAATTCTTTACCCAATTAAAAATACATAATTGAGGGTGTGAGGTGTAATGAGAATCTACCATGCAGAATCAAGTAAGTGTACCATAGCCTAAGTCATACGCTCTGAGTCATTGTCCCATGCACTCCGTTCTGCTCCTGCTTGTCAACCGATGAGACTTCACTGGTACCTCCCAACCAACACTAGAGGTAATCTTCTTTCCCCTTAGCCTCCCGAGCCACAAAGGGGCCATGCACACAGAACCAGACATCAACTAGCTCCCAGCTCGCCTCGCAAGGCCAAGCTACCACTCCCCACCGAGATGGGTATCCCAACTCCCACAAGCTAAGTTAGACAACTATAAATTTCTACAGTGTAATGTTATGCATAACAAAAGACATCCTTCATCCTTCTCCTCCCTCCATTATATAGAGTTTCTAAGTCATTTACTATCCCTAATGCCCATTTAATTTACTTTTAATAATTTAATTCATAAAAATCCTCCCCCTACATGTGTCACCCATCCCCTTCTGTAATGAACCTCATATTTAAAAAATAAAAAATAAAAATTCTTGATAATACCTTGTTAAACAAAGATAGAGTCTTATTATAAATATCTTGTCACAAATCTCTAAATTTCTATTTATCACAAGGTATCTAATTTATCTCATCTCACTAAGTTACAATTAAAAGGGCTACAAGGGAGTACTTCCAAGGCTTTAGCAAATCCTTTAAACCTTTACTCTTTACCCATATGCGAATAGGCTACGTAGGTAAGTGTTCATACTATAATTCGTTTATAACCTTACTTAACAAAGGTTCCATATTCACGCACCAGCCTAATAGTGGATATCTTTGACCCTAGGAACACTTTCTCTATGTCTTTAACCAAAAAGGCATGGGGTCGAGTTGTACACTAGAAAAAACTTAACATAACTGTCGAGATATGGTTATTTAGTGGTTCTTGAGTTGGTGGATGAATGTAATGAAGAAATAAAATTTTCCATCCATAGGAATTTTGACAATTGGGATCAAGGTGCGGTCTTTACTAACATACGTGGTGTGAAYGGATTTTTCCTTTCGTCAAGTTAATAAGGTGTCGACTCACGCCATATTTAAGTGGAATAGACGGTTCTCTGTCATAGCAGTTAAGGCTCTKTAAACTCCATTAATGACAAACCTAGGAGTTACAATGTATTTACCAGGCTTTACACCTAATATGTCATCTCGATTTTGCCATCATCACATGGCTATTTGTCCTCTACGTTCTTGGCATCTACTCCTAGTCTTTAATGTGTTGCTTAGGGTTAGAGTAGATTCTTCATTTGTCAAATTTGTTTCTGTGGAGTGGCTCTGTATCACGAGATTTGTTTGAGGCACAACTCATTGCTGAGGTGGTCACTTTATAGCTGTAACAGATGGCTCTAGTCATCAATGTATTACTTAGGGTTAGAGTAGATTCGTCATTTGTCAATGTTGTTTCTGTGCAGAGGCTATGTATCACGAGATTTGTTTGAGGCACAACCCATTGCTGAGGTGGACATTTCATGGTTGTAACAAACGTCATGGTCTCTCATCCGGGTAAGTTTTTCCTCAACCATATAACCTAGATTTGGTTAAATAATATAGTGTTTTTTTTTTGGAATACGGTGAGTAGACGAAAAAACTGTCATTTGGTGATCCTATCATGTCTGTTTCATTTCTATGGTGATTTTATTTGTGTGTAGCCTCCTTGTATTTTTCAGAGTCCTCCTACATCCATCCTGGAGGAATGATTCTTTTCTTTTTCTTAAGATTCATCGATGTTTCTCTTTTGTTAGGGAGAGGAAAGGCGAGCCTTGTTTACCCGAAATCGTCGTGGGACTGGGTGGTAAAACCTACTGTGGTTTTATTTGCTTGACCAATACTGGGAGACATTACTTCTAAGGTGCCAACCGACTTAACTGGGTAATAACCCACATTTTTTTCCTTCCCCTTTTATTAAAGAGAACATCCTCCAACGAAAGGAAATAGGGTTGGAACCTATCTACGTTGAAAGTAGACTTATACCTTTCTGTGCAGGCTGGTCTACGGTATCTAGATGCAACCAACTAAGTGTACTCTGAGTTAAAGGGAATATTTAGACTCTGTTTACACTTAAAATGTTATAGGTCAATCATGTATGCAAGAACCTGGTATAAACGTCTGTTGTTATTTCATTATCTCCAAAATTGTGTGAATATCTTTACTTATACTACTTAAATCATTTTCTAGAGTAGAAATGTATCACTAACGATGGGCCCCATTTGATGCAAGGGTACCCGTCAGTATTTTGTTGCACCTTTCAACCCTCGGCCCTGGATGTCTGTCTAGAGTGGAAAAGGAAAAGGAAGGCATGCAAATCACAAGGTGAAAGTTAAGTAATACTCATCTTACTCTATTGGTGTATATATTTGTCCTTTTTGTTTATAAATGGCTTTCTAATCTTTGTATGATTATTTCTCCAGGTTGTTGGATTCATCGAGGAATCGAGATTTATACATACGCGAATGCAACAGGTATTCGAGTTCCCTTCTATGCTCTTTCGAGGTTTGAACAATCCTGGTTGCAAGTTGAAAAGTAGTCATTGTAAATAGTTTTCCTCACTTTCATATCGACTCGGAAAAGGGAAAGAAATCCCCATGTAACCTTAAAGTTTGGGATTGGATTATAATAGTATGATTCTCTCAACGAATCAACTACAGGGTTGTCTTGTGGAATTGAAGTATGTAAAAGAATGTTGAATTAAGTCGTTTCTCCTCATCATTCGGGATTCACCCTATTCTGAATTTAATTACTAAAGTTATTGTTTTGGATATGCTCCCTGTTGTATGCTCTGGATGTTGGCTCACCATGTACTATTTTATTTAATTTTTGACATCTCTTAGGGTACTGTTGGCATGTTTTTATCTGTAATGGTAGAAGCTAAAATGGTCCCAACAAGAGTAGTGAACGATGATCTGCATTATCATAATAAGGACAGAGCAGGGTTACGGTTCAGTGGTTTAAATTCTAGAATTCTTATCCATAAGTGAAGTATTATATTTACATACTATATTCCTATATGACTATCGTCTTTTAGACTGTATAATGGGGTTTTTCAAGATATTAGTAGGATCTTTCACTTGCTTAAAATAAAATACAGAACTGTACTAATATATTCGCCATATCTATATCACCCCTATCGTGAACCCCAAATGAACAGTTTCGCATGTGCACTCATCACTTAATAATTGTAGATATTCCATAAGTATTTCTTGGTTGGAATTCTTTTATTATGTGTAAATAAAAATAAACAAAGTCTAAGTTATTTTATCACCAAAGGTCCTAACT
Source organism: Picea mariana (assembly GCA_032191745.1). Taxonomy (NCBI): domain Eukaryota; kingdom Viridiplantae; phylum Streptophyta; class Pinopsida; order Pinales; family Pinaceae; genus Picea; species Picea mariana. The sequence goes on along the minus strand of JASDQU010100217.1, from coordinate 441,038 downwards.
AAAATGTCTTGGAACCCTTATGCTTACAGAGCATTACACTTCTATAATAACTTATATTTAGGCAATGAGCTTCTGAAATTTTGTTGAATAACATGACAATAGGTCTCTGTGTGGGTTTGTTTTGATTCCAATTCACTTATTAAATTTCTTTTAATGTAATCTATATGCAACACTAACTGTACCGTTATCCATATACCTTTTGTATATATATATATATATATGTAT
>JASDQU010100217.1:403956-440753 GCA_032191745.1 Picea mariana | reverse complement strand
CATATAAATTTTTGTAGGTACTATATGTACAAGTTCGACTCCAAATCAATTATTCAAAGATAGATCTGCTAGGAATTTAATTACAGAAGTAGATATATGTCTATAACATATAGACCCATACCTTTCCAACTCATCTATACATATACAATCCTACCTAGAATTTCAATTTCAGAGTTAGATATGCTCTTGTAGGTGGATTTGTTCTTTAAAGTCCATTTGTAGATAGTTTTGTGTAGCATTTTAGTTACAGGAAGAATCATTCCCAAAATTTAGTCTTTGATCATAAAATTTTATAGTGAACATATGTCATCCATGGAAATTATTCAACTTAGCACAATTAGATACACAAATCATTCAAACAAAGAAGGAGAAGATTTACATATCTGAACCAATTTGTGAGAAGACAAATGGAACAGCCACGTTCCTCCCAACCATAGAATAGGGTAGCCAAAACCACTTTCCCAATTCACCCCCTACCTTGACCATGAAACCATGAGGGAGAACTTGGAAACTCCTCTTCAACAATGTCCTTCAATTCCAGTAAATTCCTCTTGCCTCACACTCCTTCAATAGTGTTCATAACAACAAGGAAAAAGTTCAATAATTTGTTTTCCCCAGCATACTTAGCAGTGCCCTGCCTTCTCCCATATGTTATTTATCATTTGCGTAGGACTTTTCCTTCCCTTGGGAATTTTTGTAGCTTTCTAAATCCATGATTTTCAAGGGCCTCCAATGGCCAAATCACTGATTTGCCACCTATAATAATCGGCCCAAAGGTATTTCCAATCTGTTCCCCACTCATGGAGTCGTGGTTAGCTAAATTTAACATGGTTGCTCCATTTGTCCTCCTACAATCAATATAAAATATTATGTTTTTATACAAGTGTCATAGTCAAATAATTAGTTGGGTCAAATCAGGTCTCTGCCCAATAGTCATAAAAATTCATTACAATTACCAAATTCAAAATTTGGAATTTCCATAAATGGAAAAAAATTTCCAAATTTGAATTTACTAAAAAGGGAATAAATTTCCATCAATTTTAAGTTTCAAAAATATTTTATTTTCGAGGATGTCACATCCTTTCCCCCTTCAGTAAAACACTGTCCTCGGTGTTTGTTCCTTTCCTGGAACAGGGTTGGATGAGATTTTCGCAAATCTCCCTCCAACTCCCAAGTGGCCTCCTCAGGACTAAAGTTCCCCCATTGCACCTTTACCTGAGCGATGACTCTATTCCGAAGTGTTATTTCTCTCTGGTCTAGAATGCATAGGGGTTCCACCTGGAACTCGTCTTTGGGTTCCACCTGCAGCAATTTCCAATCAATCTTATGAGTAGGGTCATGAATATACTTTTTCATCAACAAAACATGAAATACGTTATGAGTTCTTAGATTAGCTGGAAGTGCAAGTTGATATGCTATGGGTTGAATTCGAGCTAGTATCTCGAAGGGCCCATAAAACCTGGGTGCCATCTTGGCACAATTCCCTAACTTCAACGATCTCTTTTGTCTTTAACCTTGAAATAAACATGGTCTCCCACTTGAAATTCCAAGTTTCTTGTTTTCTAATATGCATAGCTCTTTTGCCTGTCCTGTGCTTCTTTCAAGTTCTATTATACATTTCTTACCATGTTCTCCCTTTCTTGGACCATCTCTGGTCCAAGAATGAGTCTGTCAGCCAGGTTATCCCAGCTAATTGGAGTCGTACACTTTCTTCCATACAGTATTTTGAAAGGGCTCAACTTAGCCGAAGTTGGTACCCATTGTTATATGCAAATTCTACCAAGTGCAGGTAGTCTTCCCACTTACTCGGTTTTGTTCTTAAGTACATGCAAAGCATATCCTTTATGATCTAGTTTGTCCTTTCGGTCTGTCCATCTGTTTGTGGATGATAGCTCATACTGAAATTCAAGTTAGTGTTTAGCCCTGCAAACAATTCCTTCCAAAATGCGAATGTAAATTTTACGTCTCTATTTGAAACCACCGTTTTAGGAATACCATGGAGTCTAAAAATTTCTTTCATGAATATTTCAGCAATGTTTATAGCTTTAAAAGTAGACTTTACAGGAATAAAGTGTGTAGAGTTACTGAGATTATCTATTACAACCATGATAGAATCATTATGTTTCTGAGTTCTAGGAAAACCTTTTAAAAAGTCCAGTGATATAGTCTCCCATTTCCATTCTGGTATTGGTAATGGCTGTCATAGGCTGGTTGGGTGCTGTTGCTCGGCCTTAACTTGCTGACAATCTTGGCACCTAGCCAATAAAATAGTTTTCTTCTATTTCTCCCTTCATATTAGGCCAATAAAATAGTTTTCTGAGTGTTTTTATTGTTTTCTGGTAACCTGGATGGCCAGAATATGGTTTCTTATGCACTTTGTCTAAAACAGTTAATTTTAACTCTGTTGAATCTTGTATGTAAAGCCCATTTTTAAATTGTAATAGTCCCTTCTTGTCGATACTTAGATTTGGTTTATCTGAGTTTATGATACTATTTTGAAATTCTGCCATTATCTTGGTGTAATTTCCATTGTTAATACCTGTCGTCCTTATTCTTTGTTCCAGATCACTTTTTTCCCTACTGATATTTATCTCAAATAACCCATGGACTCTTCTACTTAAAGAGTCTGCTACTTTATTTTCCTTACCCTTGATATGTCTGACCTCGAAGTCGAATTTGCTCAAGAAGGCTAGCCACCTTGCTTGTCTTGCATTATGATCTGGTTGGTTAAACGGATATTTCATCCCGCTATTATCTGTTAATAGTAGGAATTTTCTGCCCATTATATAATGTCGCCACATTTTTAAGGCATGTATTACTGCTGCCAATTCTAAGTCATGAGTGACATAATTTCACTCGTGTTATTTTAATTTTTTAGGACTCATAACAAATAATGTGTCCTTCCTGAGTTAGGACACCCCCTAGTCTTTCTTTACTTGCATCAACACATACGATGAAGTCTTTGTCTGGGTCTTCTACATTCAATATTGGTGCAGTTATCAATAATTCCTTTAGTTTGTTAAAACTATCTGGACACTTCTCTGACCAGTTAAACTTGGTCTCTTTCTTTTGTAATGACGTGATAGGGTAGGATATCTTGGAAAATCCTTCTATTAACCTACATTAATATATGGTGATCCCCATGAATAACCAGATATCTGCTACATCCTTAGGTACCGACCATTCCATAATGGCTTTTGTCTTCTATGGGTCCACAACAATGCCTCCTGTTGAAATTACATGTCCTTGATATTGTATTTCTTTTTTATAGAAGTCATAGTTGTCAAATTTGGCATACAGTTTGTGTTTCGTTGACGTTTGCAAAACTATACTCAAGTGTTCATCATCTTCCTCCTCCATTTTTGAATCGACCAGAATATTGTCGATGAATACTACCACGAACTTGTGTAAGTATTGACTGGAAATAATGTTCATCAGGAACATAAATGTGGTTGGTGTGTTAGTGAGTCCAAAAGGTATGACTACGAACTCGTAATGTCCATATCTTGTCCAAAACGTTGTTTTTCTTATGTCCTTGTATTTTATCCTAACTTGATGATAACCAGATTATAAATCCAACTTTGAAAAGATCTTGGCCCCACCTACTTGATCGAACATATCATTTATCCTTGATAAGGGGTATTTGTTCTTAAAAGTCAGTTTATTTAGTTGTTTATAATCGATACATAGTCTTAGAGTACCATCTTTCTTTTTCACAAAGAGGACAGGTGCTCCCCATGGTGAGACACTTGGTTTGATATACTCTTTGTCCAACAATTCTTGTAATTGTATTTTTAATTCTGTCAGTTCTAGTAGACCCATTCGGTAAGGTACTTTTGATATAGGGGATGAACTGGGTCAGTAGGCCTATGGAGAAGTCTATTTCCCTTCTAGGAGGTAACTCTGGTATCTCATCCACAAACATGTCTCTGAATTTGCGTAGGACAACAAACTCTTCTAACTTTGGCTTATCTTATTTTTCTAATAGATTTTTCGATTGTATGGCATAAACTTGGCATCCCTTTCTAATACATTTCTCGAGTTGCATCGCTGAAACTTGTCTGAATGATACAGGTTTTGGTATGCCTTGGGTTGTTCTAAGAGTGCCAAAATCATCTTTATAGCTAAGTATCTTTGTATAACAGTCTAGTAATTCTTTGTGTTGTTCCAACCAATCCATCCTATTAATCATATCATAATATCCTAGTGGTAGGATTTTCAGATTGGTCCTTATCTTTTGACCATCTAAGATGAACTCAAAATTAGAAATAAAGTCAACTACTTTCCTTTTGGTACCTGTTGCTAGTTGTACAAGCCATGATTTTGCATGCTTATGTTTCTTAAGTTTACTAGACTCTACTACAATAGGATTAATATAACTTAACGTAGCTCCAGGGTCAATTAAAACATAAATTCAAGTGTCGTTGATTTTACCTTCGATTTGTACCACCGAGGACTGGTGGTCATCTTGTCAACCATCTATGGTTGCATTTATCCGATGTAGGATTCTACCCATGTCTCCCACTATTGAGGCAAGTCGGACCATTCCAACTGTTTCTCCTTTAGGCCCTTGGCCAATTTCAGGTCCTACCACCAAATGTTGGCTTTTCCCTTCAGATTGTAGATGGCCATTCTGACTTTCATGTTGTTGGAATAGTTATAGATCTGGAATTATTTTTTGATGTTCAACAAACATGCCTCATCCTCTTCTCGTGTCCTGGATTCTCCATCAAAGGTAGTTGGTTTAATATTTTTAAATTCTCCTTCAAGGTGGTCTATTTGTTTTCTTTTTCTGTCTGGTATAGTTTTGTCTTCAGTTGAAGGTGTCCTTTCAGACGAACTGTCTCCTTTTTTTGTTTTCAGGCCAGAATTCTTGGAGGCCCTTTTGCTGACCTCTTCATCGTGGTTATCATCTTTTGGGAATTTTTTGGTTACTATACTACGTAGCAGGACTTCGTTTATCTCTTGCTTTCCCTGCTGTGATTTATTCAATTTTTCATTGTCGACCTTGAAAACTTGTAGTTCAACAATACGATTCCTCATTGTTTCCAATGCCTCTGTGGGTGAGCTTCCATCACTGTTTTGTCTTGGATCTCCAGGAGGTCCTTGCTGTAGGTTTCCTTCAATCCTAATTTCGGTACCCTCTTGAGCTGCCATAATTTACAAAAACAGAAAGGGATTTTTCTTTCTAACCATAAGATTTATTAGTTTTACATAAATCAGAATATATACTAAGTAGCTATTGTGGCCCTCTTCAGGCCTACTATTGTAGATTTTCCTCTGATACCATATGTAATCAACCTCATATTTACAAAATAAAATAAAATAAATCTTGATAATACCTTGTTAAACAAAGACAGAGTCTTATTATAAATATCTCGTGACAAATCTCTAAATTTCTACTTATCACAACATATCTGATTTATTTCATCTCACTAAGTTACAATTAAAAGGGTTATAAGGGAGTACTTCCAAGGCTTTAGCAAATCCTTTCAAACTTTATTCTTTACCCATATGCGAATAGGCTACGTAGTTAAGTGTTCATACTATAATTTGTTTATAATCTTACTTAACAAAGGTTCCATATTCATGCACCAGCCTACTCGTGGATATCTTTGACCCTAGGAACACTTTCTCTAGATCTTTAACCAAAAAATCATGGGGTCGAGTTGTACACCAGAAAAAACTTAACATAACTGTTGAGATATGGTTATTTAGTGGTTCTTGAGCCAGTGGCTGAATGTAATGAAGAAATAAAATTTGTTTGCCATTGGAATTTTGACAACTGGGATCGAGGTGAGGTCTTTACTAACATATGTGGTGTGAACAGATTTTTCCTTTTGTCGAGTTAATACGGTGTCAACTCACGCCATATTTAAGTGGAATAGACAGTTCTCTGTCATAGCAGTTAAGGATCCGTTAACTCCATTAATAACAAACCTAAATGTTCGAATGTATTTACCAAGCTTTGCACCTAATATGTCAACTCGATTCTCCCATCATCACATGGGTATCCATCCTCTACGTTCTTGGCATTTACTCCTAGTCTTCAATGTGTTGCTTAGCGTTAGAGTAGATTCGTCATTTGTCAAAGTTGTTTCTATGGAGCGGCTCTGTATCACAGGATTCTTTTGAGGCACAACCTATTACCAAGGTGGTCACTTGATAGTTGTAACAGACAACTCTAGTTGTCAATGTATCGCTTAGGGTTAGAGTAGATTCGTCATTTGTCAAAGTTGTTTCTATGGAGCGGCTCTGTATCACGAAATTTGTTTGAGGTATAGCCCATTGCCGAGGTGGACGTTTCATAGTTGTAACAGATGGCATGGTATACCATCCAAGTAAGGTTTTCCTAAACCATATAACCTAGATTTGGTTAAATAAGATAGTGCGTTCTTTTTTTTGGAATACGGCGAGTAGAAGAAAAAACTGTCATTTGGTGATCATGTCATGTCTGTTTCATTTCTATGGTGATGCATACGCGTGTAGCCTCCCTGTATTTTTCATATTCCTCCTACATCCATCCTGGAGGAATGATTCTTTTCTTTTTCTTAAGATTAATCGATGTTTCTCTTCTGTTAGGGAGAGGAAAGGCAAGCCTCATTTACTTGAAATCGCTGTGAGACTGGGTGGTAAAACCTACCGTGGGTTTGTTTGCTTCACAAATACCAGAAGACATTACTTTTAAGGTTCCAACCGGCTTAACTGGGTAATCAACCACATTTTGTTCTTTCCCATTTTATTAAAGAGAACATCCTCCACTGAAAGGAAAGATGGACGGAACCTATCTGCGTTGAAAGTAGACTTATACCTTTCTGTGCAGGATGGTTTGGAGTAGCTAGACGCAACCAGTTAAGTGTACTCTGGGTTAAAGGGAAGATTTAGACTCTGTTTACACTTAAAATGTTATAGGTCAATCATGTATGAAAGGACCTAGTATAAACATCTGTTGTTATTTCATTATCTCCAAAATCGTGTGAATATCTTTGCTTATAATACTTAAATTGTTTTCTAGAGTAGAAACGTATAACTAATGATGGGCCGAGTTTGATGCGAGGGTACCCATTAGTATTTCACTGCAGCTTTCAACCCTCGTCCCTAGATGTCTGTCTAGACTAGAAAATGACAAGGAAGGCATGCAAATCGCAAGGCGAAAGTTAAGTAATACTCATCTTACACTATTGGTGTATATATTTTCCCTTTTTGTTTATAAATTACATTCTAATCTTCGTATGGTGATTTCTCTAGGTTATTGGATTCACTGAGGATCCAAGATTTATAGGCACACTAATGCAACGGGTATTTGAGATCCCTTCTATGCTCTTCTGGGGTTCGAATAGTCCTGGTTGCAAGTTGAAAAGTAGTCATTGTAAACAGTTTTCCTCACTTTCCTATCGACTCAGAAAAGGAAAAGAAATCCCCATGTAACTTTAAACTTTGGGATTGGGTTATAACAGTATGATTCTCTCAACGAATCAACTATAGGGTTATCCAGTGCAATTGAAGTATGTAAAATAATGTTGAATTAAGTCGTTTCTCCTCATCATTCGGGATTCACCCTCTTCTGAATTTAATTACTAAAGTTATTGTTTTGGATATGTGCCTTGCTGTATGCTTTGGATGTTGGCTCAGCATGTACCATTTTATTTAATTTCCAACATCTCTTAGGGTACTGTTAGTATGTTTTTCTCTGTAATGGTAGAAGTTAAAATGGTCCCAACAAGAGTAGTTAACAATGATCTGCGTTATCAAAATAAGGACAGAGCAGGGTTACGGTTCAGTGGTTTAAATTCCAAAATGATTATCTGTAAGAGAAGTATTATATTTACATACTGTATTCCTGTATGACTATTGTCTTTTAGACTATATAATGGGGTTTTTCAAGAGATTAGTATGATTTTTCACTTGCTTACAATAAAAGACATAACTGTACTAATATATTCGTCATATCTATATCATCCCTGTTGTGAATCCCAAATGAAAAGTTTCTCATGTGCACTCATCATTTAATAATTGTAGATATGTCGTAAGTATTTCTTGGTTGGAATTCTTTTATTCTGTGTAAATAAAAATAAACAAAGTCTAAGTTATTTTATCGGCAAAGTTCCTGACTAAAATGTATTGGAACCCTTATTCTTACGGAGAATTACACTTCTATAATAACGTATACTTAGGCAACAAGCTTCTAAAATTTTGTTGAATAACATGGCAATAGGTCTCTGCATGGGTTTGTTTTGTTTCTAATTCACTTATTAAATTTATTTTAATGTAATCTATATGCAGCACTAACTGCATCGGTATTCGTATACCTTATGTATATATATAACTATATAACTATATATATATATATATATATATATATATATATATATATATATATATATATATATATATATATTTCCATATAAATTTCTTAGGTACTATATGTATAGGTTCGACTCCAAATGAATTATTCAAAGATAGATCTACTAGGACTTTAATTATAGAAGTAGATATATGTCTAGAACATATAGACCCGTACCTTTCCAACTCATCTATACATAGACAGTCCTACCTAGAATTTCAATTTCAGAGTTAGATATGCTCCTGTAGGTGGATCTGTTCCTTCAAGTTCATTTGTAGAAAGTTTTGTCTAGCGTTTTAGTTACAGGAGGAATCATTCCCAGAATTTGGTCTTTGATCATAAACTTTTACAACGAACATATGTCATCCATGGAAATTATTCAACTTTGCACAATTAGATACACAATATCAAATACACAAATCATTCAAATGAAGAAGGAGAAGATTTACATATTTTAACCAATTTGTGAGAAGACAGAAGGAACATACACACTCCTCCCAACCGTAGAATACGATAGCCAAAACCACTTTCCTGATTCACCCCCTAGCCTGACCATGAACCGATGAGGGTGAACTTGGAAACTCCTCTTCAGAAATGTCCTTCAATTCCAATAAATTCCTCTTGCCTCACACTCATTCAATAGTGTTCATAACAACAAGGAAAAATTTCAATAATCTCTTTTCCCCAACATACTTAGCAGCATCCTACCTCCTCTCATATGCTATTTATCATTTGCCCAGGTCTTTTCCCTCGCTTGGGAATTTTTGTAGCCTTCTAAATCCCTGATTTTCAGGGGCTGCCAATGGCCAAATCACTGATTCGCCACTTGTAATAATCGGCCCAGAGTTTGTTCCAACATGTTCCCCACTCATGGAGTCATGGTCAACAAAATTTAACATTATTGTTCCATTTTTCCTTCTGCAATCAATATAAAATGTTTTGTTTTTATACAAGTGTCATAGTCAAATAGTTAGTTGGGTCAAATCAGGTCTTTTCCCAACAGTCATAAAAATTAATTGCAATTACCAAATTCAAAATTCGGAATTGCCATAAATGGAAAAAAAATTCCAAATTCAAATTTACTAAAAATGGAATAAATTTCTAGCAATTTTAAATTTCAAAAATATTTTATCTTCGGGGATGTCACACCTTCATTTCCCCATAAATTAATTTCCTTAATTAATTAATTACCCCTATTTCCCTCACTCACCTAAAGGCACTCCTACAATCGCTCCTAGGTGTCCTCATATTCCCTTACAAGTTTTAATGACTTTTCCCCTCACTAATTTACTAGTTGAATTTAATTTAAAAAGTTCTTAAATGCTAGATACCTTACTAAGTAGTCTTTCTGTTTTTTCATTGTGATTCCCCTATCTTTTTATGTCTCCCGCTTTTTCCTAGTTTCCTAGTTCCTTTTAATTTCCCCTTTTTCCCTTTTTATTAAAAACTCAATTTGGTAGGTGTAGACAATTAACCTTTTTCCTTTTTAATTAATAATTTTTAATTAACATAAGTGACAAAACAATTATTTCCCCCCTTTTTTAAATTTTATCCCCCAAAAGATTTTTATAAATTAATAGAATTACTTACCCCTTTCTCAACAAATGATTAATTATGACTATTATTATTATTTATTCATTTTTATTTTTATTTTTACATACATAATTTTCTTTTACCGCAAGTTTCAACTAGACCAAGATTTTAATTTTTGACATTGGGCGACATTTTATTAGGGAAATTGTTTTAAATTTTTCTTATTGCATGATTCATCCTAAGACCATATAGGTTTATTCATTTATTAATTAACAAAACGACGTGCCCTTCAATATGCACTAGGTGATCCAAGGGTGCCACTCGCATCTTTGTGTTTCTCTTGTGCGACGTGCCCTTTAGGACGCACTACGCGCTCCAAGGGTGTCACTCACCTCTTTCCATTTTTCTTGCACGATGTGCCCTTTAGAACACAGTATGTGATCCAAGGGCGCCACTCGCCTCTTGACTAACTTGGTAGACATAAAAAACCCTTAGAGTCAATACTCCACGAGGTGATCTTATGGGATACTAAGGGCCTCTAAGGAATAAGGCCCTTGCCTTATTGTGTGCCCCTTAGAATCATCRTCAGTAACTATTGTTGTCGACCCTCACGACATCGTGGGTCTTCTCGAACTAGGTAGTCATTAACCTACAGTTCGAACGATGTCGGGAGTTCTCATAGGCTGTGCCAGGGMTGATATCCACACCTTTCCCTCAACATCTATGCTAGTCATGCGTGACCCCTCTACTCCACATGTGAGTTTGGTTGGCAAGCTATCGCTAGCCTGCATCATCAACGAACCATGTCATATATAGTATCCAATATCATATCATCTAATCAGATGCAAAAATATCAGATATAAAACAATCAAACCCCCAATAGTTCACTCCCTGACTCGATCTAGAGTCCAAGCGGTTCCATCAATGCCTCTACATCTTCGAGGTCCAAAATATAGCACACTCAGGAAAATTGAGTCAATAGCACCTGTCTATGTCAATACATCCAAATAACATGTCATCAATTCATAATGCCTCATAATCATAAATCAAATTCCCAAAAGTATAATAATTTGGATCACTTGCGAGGAAGTGTCCTCAAAGAATAAGTTTGCTCAATGCATGCAAGAGCGGGATGTCACAGGTTTTTAGAAGATTTCAAAGGGTGGATGCAATCTAACCTCGCAAGGGTAGGCAACAAAATAAAGGAGCGAGGAACCTATGAGATTACACCCATGGATTCAGAAAACCATTACTACATTACTACATTCCATCTAACCATCACTACAAATACATAATCACTACAAATATATAATCGTTGCCAATACTTAATCACTACAAATATATAATCTCTTCCAATGTATAATCACTACAAATATATAATCACTACAAATATAATCACTCTAAATATATACAAATCAATTATAATCACTACTTCCATATACAAATATAACTATTATTTCCATAATCACTACTTCCACAATCCAAATATACAAATAATCACTACTTCCATATAAAAATATAACTACTACCATAATCACTACTTCCATACTAATGAAGAAATGATGGGATAACACCCCAATTTTGTTGAGGCACATGTGAATATCTAGGAAGAATATGACTACGATCAGGCTGAGAAGGGACATAAATCTGCATGGAGGAGCTATCAACACAGGTGGGCATTCCATTTCTAAGAATGAAGGGACGTTTGGATTCTTGATTTGAAGCGAAGGAAACGCTCCAAGAGAACTCGAATCTGGCTGCAATACGACAGAAGAGTGTTATAAAAAATATATATATCCAAGGAGATTGTAGAGAGGATGGGGGTTCTGGGTGCAATTCCATCCCAAGTGCAAAGGTGAGAAGGGGTTCTAGAGGTCAAGTGCCATAATTAGGCATTTGGTTATCAAGCTTCACTCTATTAGTCTTTAACAACATGGAAACCAACCACAAGCCACAAGGCAATGATCCCAACTAGCTTCAACACTACAAACCAAGAGCCAAGGCAGAAGCGGGCATAGAGAACATGTCTTGCATCATGACCTGAAAGAATCACCTAAAAATAAGGGACAATTTCTATTGATTCCATCCCAATCAGTTCAACGAGATTATATCTTATTGGTGGATAGAAAAATGCATGTGTTAACCCCCTTTTTTCCTGTGTAAAGGGAACACCAACACCAAGACTATTCCATCTTGCATGTGTTAGCCATTACGTTGGCTAGATGGAAGGAACCGATGGCAAGCCTCAATAGAAGGAATCTACAACAAACATAAGGGTAACAGGAGCACAAGGCTACACAAAAATTGTGCTATCAAGAAAAACTCTTTGCTAGAATTGAAGCAAGGCCCGAAAATAATTGCAAGAGGAAAATTGTAGAGGTGCAAGGGAAATAAAAATTGATTAAGGAAAAATTTAACCACCCAACACAGAGACAATAAAACCATTAGGTAGAGACAAATAAGGCTCAAGTTAAAACCAAGGTGTAGAGTAAAACCAAGGCCCAAAGTAAGACCAAGGTGGAGAGTAAAATCAAAGGGTTTTTAGGAGATTTCGAAGGGTGGACAAAATATAACTAGGAAAGGGTAGGCAACAAAACAAAGGAATGAGGAACCCATAAAATTACACCCATGGATCCAGAAATCCATTACTACATTGCATCTAACTGTAAATTCACATAAAAAATTAACTATTTACAATTGCAAAATTTAGACATTTGTACGTTAAGTGAAGGAGACGGTTTTGATATTGTTGTCCTATGCTCACACTCTGTCCAGATCCCACTTTCCAACTATTGAGACCTCACCAATCCCTCCCAGCCAATGCTAGGGGTACTCTTCTTCCCCATGATCCCCTCGAGCCACAAACGATCCACACACACAAACCAGAGAAAACTATCTCCCAACTCGCTTCGCAAGGTCAAGCTACCACTCTCTATCCAAGTTGGGTATCCCAAGTCCCAAAAGAAAAATCAATCAAGAGTAAAATCAGACAGCATAACCTTATGCATACTAGAGGTGATCCCTTCTCCTCCACCATTTATATTATAAAGTTTTCTTAGTGACTTGTTTCCAAATGCACATTAAATTATTTTTATTAAAAATTAATGAGAAAATTTCTCTCCCATACACTTGTCACCCGATCCCTTAGTTGCACCATAAATTCATTTAATTAATTAATTTAAATTTCCAATTTACCTCACCTACCTAAAAGCGTTCCTAAAAACACTCCTCAATGTCCCTTTATTCCCTTACATTTCCTTAAAGACAGACGCCTTTCTTAATGCTGAATTGAGCTCTAATTTAAAAAGTTCTCTAGACAAGATTCCTTCTATGTTCCACATTACTTTTGTATTTAAGTTTCCCCATTTTGGTCTAAGTTTTAAATTAGAATATTTTTTACTTAGCCAACAATTAATCTTTTAAATAATTTAATCCTTCATTAATAATTTTTTTTTTAAATTTTCACCCCCATATTCTTCGTTCGCCTCTATTACTTGCTTAATTAAATTTTAGTTCGCAAGACCTACTTAGACCTAGGCTTTGAATTCTTTAGGCTCAACAAGAATTGTTTTTAAGGGAAAATTTTAAAGTATTAATCTTTACTCATGCAACATTCATTTTAAGGTTGACCATGTCCTAAGGAGATATAGTTCTCTAAGTATAAGGTTCATTAACTCACCAGTGTTAAAACAATTCTTCACGTGTCGTTCAAGACACACTACTTTCTCCAAGGATGAAACTCACCTGCATTCATGTTTTATTTACGTGGCATTCCCATCAAGATGCACTACATGCTCCAAGGGTGCCACTCCTTTTGAATAATTTTGGTAGACGTCAAACCCTTGGAGTCAATACTTCGTCAGGTGATCTTGTGGGAGACTAATGGCCTCTACGGATTAAGTACCCTACCTTATTGTGCACCCCTTAGAATCATCATGCACGATGGTCATAGTCCACCCTCACGGCATTGTGGACCTCTCGAAATAGGTAATCGTTAACCTACATTTTGAGCCACGAAAGGAGTGCTAATAGGTTATGGCAGGGATGCTTCTACACCTCCTCTCAATATCTCCGGTTGTTGTACGTGACCCCTTTACTCCAATGAGTCTAATTAGTAAGCAATCATCAACATGCATCCATCAACAAAACATGTCAGCGATCGAAAACCAATATAATATACTAGTCATATGTCACGTATGTAATATCAAAATACTCAAACCATAACCATCCACTCCCTGACTTGATCCAGAGTCCAAGGAGGTCCATCGATGTGATCGACATCCTCAATCAGTCCAAATTCCTCGACATTCAAGAAACACCAGTCAATAGCACTTGTCAATACAAATATAATAAAATAACATATCATCACATCCACAACATCATCATAATCCATAATCGAAATAGTCAGTCATATAATGAATCATATCACTTTCACACACGTGTCCTCAAATAATAATCCCAATCAAGTGTGTGTAAGAGAGGGATGTTACATACACCCCCTCTTGTTTTAAAATTAGTCCCAAAGTTTCATAGTATATAAGTGAAGAAATAAGGTATCTCACAATACCTATAAGTCTAGTTGTCAAAAAAATTGGAAATTGTTGATGCATATCATATGCGTTCTCCCAGGTAGTCAATTGCAGACTATAATTGTCCCACTGGATCTTGACCTGATCGACTGCTCGACGTCGTAGTTGTTGGATGCGATCGTCCAAAATGAAGATTGGCTTCTTTGTGATCGCACCCTCATCTGATACCGGCAAGGAACTCATGTCAATCACATGTCTAGGATCAATAACATAATGTCTCAAAACATATATGTGAAAAACATCATGCATATGCATAAAAGAATCATGCAAGGCTTGTGGATAGGCCATGAGCCCCTTCCTTTACACAACATCGAAAATTCCCACGATCCCAAAATAGATTTTAGCACCCTTTCCAAACTTGATCAAACTCTTATGCGGTTTCACTCGCAACAAGAATTTATTACCAAATTCATAACTACAGTCGAAACAATCCGCATCGACATAACTCTTTTATCAATCCTGCACTTCCTTGATCCTTTGTCTTGTGGTTTTCATTTGATCTTCAATTTCTTGGATTTCTTCTGGTCCTACCAAGACTCTATTCTCAAGTCAATCTCAACTCAAAGGTGTCCAACACGGTCATCCATAAAGAAACTCGAATGGCTCCATCTTAATGGTTCCTTGATAATTGTTGTTGTATGAAAACTCTACCCATGGAAAGAAATATTCCCAACGCTTTTGTCGTTCCATTACGTAAATACACAACATATCCTCCAATATTTGGTTGGTTTGTTAAATATTCTCGTTTGTCTCCGGGTGATACACGATACAAAAGTTAATTTGGGTTCCCAAGGACTCTTGGACACTAGTCCAAAATCATCATGTAAACAAAAATCATTGATCAAATATGATCCTCTTAGGCATGCCATGCAACCTCACAATATCACTGATGAAAACTCTAGCTATGTCAGGTGCCTGATACGTCGTATGCACAAAAATAGAATGAGCACTCTTCGTGAAAGTGTCGACTACTAAAAAAATCAAGTCATGTCTCCCTTCAATAAGTGACAATCCAACAATGAAATCCATCGAAATGACCTCCCATTTATATTCCATAATAGCATGTGTTTGTAGTAATCCTATCAAATGTCTATGTTCAACCTTCAGTTGCTGATATTCTAGACATATTCCCACGTAGTTGACTATATTCACCTTGATTCCTTTCCATAAGAATAAGGGTTTAAGGTCTTTCCTCATATTCATGACTCCTGGATGAGCCATGTATATTTCTCTATGAGTTTCGTTTAATATAAAACTCCTTAACTCTTCATTGGGTGATACATAAATATGGTTATTATATCTCTTTAATCCACCATTTTCCATGGTAAATTCCTCAAATTTAGGTACCATGATGGTTTTTTGTCTGATAAATTACTTAACCTCTTTATACCAGTCATCGTCGCACTGTAAAGTTATAATTTTCTCACATACACTCATCTAAAGAGGCATCACCGAAAATATGCACCATCTCTGAATCAACGCATATACCACTATGTTCATTGTTCCTTTTATGTAGGTAATATCAAAATCGTACTCTCTAATAAATTACGACCAATGACTTTGTTGCGCGTTCAAGTCTCTTTGTGTAAAAATGTGTTGTAAACTAAAGTGCTCCATTTTTAGTTCGAATTTGCATCCAATCAGGTAGTGTCTCCACACTCTCAAGGAATAGACAATTGATAACAACTACAAATCATTCATCACATAGTTCTCCTCATTCCTTATTAACTTTCTCGAGATGGAAGCGATCACTCGACTATATTGCATCAAGACTCCACCTAAGCCTTCCTTGGATGCATCAGTGCATACCAAGAAGTTCACATCCATGTCAGGGACCTTTATTATCAATGTTTTCGTCAACAACTACTTGAGCCTTCCAAATGCTTTCATGCATTTCTCATTCCATACAACTTATTGTTTTTCTTCTGCAATTCCATAATCAAATTTGGTATGTTCGAAAAACCCTTGACAAACCGTCGATAATATCCCGCTAAACCCATGAAGCTTCACACTTCTGGGAAATTTTTCAGTGCAGGCCATTCCATAATAGCCTCAACCTTCGCGCGATCCATAGCAATACATTCATCGGAGATGACATGCCATAAATAATGAATCTTCGCTTTATAAAACGAGCATTTCGACAAGTTCCCAAATAATGTTTTCTCTCATAGACACTGTAATACCAAGTGCAAGTATTTGTCATGCTCTTCTATTATCCGATAATATATCAATATATCGTCAATGAATACTTGATCAAACTTGTCCAAGTATTTGCGGAACACCCCGTTCATCAAGATCATAAATACGAGTAGGGCATTTGTGAGTCCAAAACGTAAAACAATAAACTTGTAATTTCCAAACCTATTCTTAAATGTGTTCTTAGAAATGTCTTCCTCCTTCATCCGTAAATGGTGATACCCTGATCTCAGTTTGATCTTCGAGAACACCGTCACTCCCTTGATCTAATCAAACAAATCATCTATCCTTGGCAATGGATACTAGTTCTTGATCATTTCCTTATTCAATTGATGGTAGTCAATGCAGAATCTCGATGACCCATCCTTCTTCTATATGAAAATAACAAGTGCACCCCATGGTGACACACTTGGACGTATAAGTCCTAGGTCCAACAACTCCTTCAGTTTCTTTTTCTACTTATGTAAGTCAGGGGTCAATATCTAATAAGGTGTTCTTTTTATCGGTTTAGGTCCCAGTTTTAGGTCGATGGTAAATTCCAATTCCCTCTTAGGCGAAAACCCTGGTAAGTCCTCTAGGAAGACATCCGCAAAATCTCGTACTACCGGAAGTTTTTCTAGTCCTTCTACCATGCCCTTTTCATTCAACGTAAGGATCACATAAATCTTGCATCCCTTGTGCATGCTCTTCTGAATCTGTAGGGAAGACATGAACCTCATAGAAATTCTCTAGTTCCTTCCTACAATCACACATCTCAGTCCCTCATCATCAACCAAACTTAATCATTTTGTTTTATAGTTGAGTATTACCTCATGCAATTCCAAGTAGTCCATACCAATTACCATGTCCTAGGATCCTAAGATCGTGATGTACATGTTGGCCCTTGTGAAATAATATCCCAAGTTAAGGTTACAACCCGTAACCTTCCCTCCAACCTTCTATTTGGCTCCCAAATCCATTTCTAGAAGGTTAAATTCATCTTGCTCAACTTCCTTTACCTTAATTCTTTTTAGTGTTGCACCATAAATAAATCTCTCTATAGCACCTGGATCTATAAAAATACTAAGGGTGTGGTCATCGATGGAACCTTACATCTCGAGCATAGTAAATTGTTTCTTGACCTGGTGGTTATTCACCATTGCATGAATTTGATGGGCCTTACCCAAATATCCTATGGTAGTGGGTTTGGGTTATCAGGCTACTTTGTCCCTCTCAATTGGGTAGTACCATAGGTAATTTGTCTCTCCAAATGTCCAACACCCAACCTTCGGTCCAGTACTCCAAGTCCCCGAAGTAGAAGTTGATGGCCCTCCATCCTGGAATCTTGTTCTATCATGCTAAACATGTCAGAACTGTTGTTGGTGCGGTCGACGTTGTTGTTGGTGTTCTAGTCCTCTTTAGGGAGTTTGTTATTAAGGTGTCGGTCTCCATGGTGTAGTGAATGTGGATCCTCTTGGAGTGCCTCGATACCCTGGTGGATGTCTAGTTGGTTTTTGATGTTGTTGCGCACTAGATGTCACATATCCTGTCAGTCTTGTCTGAGTGTTGCTCTGACTACCGTTGATGAGATCCTCCTCAATTATGAGGGCCTTATGGACAACATATTGTAATGTCTAACGCATTAAAATCCTCACTTTCACACAAATGCTGACATTAACGCTGAATAGAAATCTTTTGACCTTAAGTTTCTCGATATTTAGGTGTGGATCATACCGAAGCAGCTCCATGAAATGGGACTCATACTTGGGCACCGTACAACCAAACTATTGTAAGGTGTTGAACTCATTGAGATGACGCTCAATGAATTTTTCTGACATATACCTCTCGTGAAACTACTCCTCGAACAGTTCCCATGACACATCTTCGACAACCATGTTCATTTGCAGTAGGAGCATCTTCCACCCTAGTAGAGATCTCCCCTTCAGTTGAAATACCACCATGAATACCTTCATGTTGGAGGTATAGTCGTGAAGTAAAAATAACATCTCCATATTCTCCAACCATGCCTCAGCGGCTGCGCTAGCGGTGGCACCAAAGAACCCGAGAAACTTCACCTTCTCTAGTTCTCAATGAATGTTACCAGTATAGGTGGGGGTGCACAGTGGACCCTCGGGAGGTGTCTATTATCACTCCAAGAAACCCTTTGTGGTTGTAGACCAAAGGTGCTTGGTAACTTCAAGTAAAAATGTTTTTGTATTTTGTGTAAATGGATCAATGGGATAACTCAATTCAAATTTGGTATTCAGACAGTCAAGATGGTAATCAAATGAACCAATGCTCTCAAAGATTGATAATTAGTAGATAACTTTAAGTGGGTGAAGAACAAATTGATTATAAACCAGTACACCATATAGGGTCTAATAAACAATAAAGAAATTGTTTACCAAATTATGAGCCAAACAATGAGATAACAATCATTCAAGGCTAGACAACTCAATAATAGTACAGAAAGAAGGTGGAAAAACTGACATGAAAAGAGAGAGAAATCTGTGATTTAGTATTAGCATCTATGGGCCTGTTTACAATATATCATTTCTGTATTCCAAAAAACTCCCCTAGAAACTCCTTTTACATATGTTTATATAGGAAAAGATACTCTTTATCCCCTAAAGGCACTAGTCAACTTTCTTCTTTCTAAAATTAGAAAACAGTTACAATAATCGACACTTGTACAAACAAAACTATATATTATCTTGAAAATCTTGAATGCTAGAAAGATGGAGTCAAGGCTATTTTAAAATATAGAAAAATCTGGATGATAAATATCTTGAACTACCTTTGAAATCTTGAGTTACAAAGATGCTGCCAGCTGTCTTAAAAAAGAATGTCTCAAAACAAAGATACTCTGCCATATAATCAGGAAAATTTTCCTTTAATTTCTACCTCGAATCCTGGGTTGAATTTCTGAGTTTATATCTGAATCAATTTACCTTGATTGCCACTTAGATAGCCTTGATATCTGCAGAAAATTTGTTCTCTGCCAAATGTGCCTGAGTTGTCTTCACGGTGCTACCTGTATCTCTTGATTTATTGCCACATGTGCATTTACTCCTCCTGCTGGAAAGCTATGACTAACAAAAAGGGATCGAATCCTTAACTAGCTACATAAAATCAGGAACCAATTTGTCACCTTTACATTTGAGAAGCTTATTTTATTTTTCACTCAAGTGAAAATAGACATTTTCTTCACTTTCCTTTTCTTCTCTTCATTTTCCAAAAGTGGTTGATTAGATAGATTTGATAATTCATTAATAAAGCCTTAGAAGAGGTTTCAATTCATTCTCATGCAAAAAATTACGATTTGGGCGAATACCGTAACATTGTAGCTGTGACAAGCTTTCACCAACTTATTTACCGACAAATCCGCTCCAAAGCTGGTGAAAGGCAGTGCTTTCACCAGCTAACTAGTAAATTTTTTGGCGAATTCGCTGGTGAAAAGAGCAGATTTTTAAAATCAAATTTCTCGATCATAGAAAATCCGTTTTTCATGCCTGAATAGTCGAACGACATATAGAAAATCTAAGCTTTCCAATGGTGTTTTCAAATATTCATTTGGAGCTAGAGAAGGGATTGAAAAGTTCCCTTCAAGTTTAAGGATCATTCTTTCAAAAATACCAGTGCATTTTTATCGCTAACTGGAAGGATAAACAATCCAATTCTTTTCTGAACAAAGAGCCACTGCATCTTCTTTCCATTTGCAATTCAAAACCCCAAACGATTCTGCACACCAAACACTATGATATGCTATTTGGGTTGAGGTCTTTCATTGGTGAAAATACTCGGTTCTGTTTTTCAACATTGAAAACTTACCATACAATTGTGGGTGATGTGTGTTGGGGAATTGAACCAATTTGATGTTTTCAGCCAGGTAGTACAGCTCTCGTCCTTGTGATAATGGATTTGGATTTTCCATTTCCGATGCCATGAGTGTGAAACATGCATCACTGAACAAGATCCACTTTGTAATCCTATTTCGACGTGCAAACTAGAGTTTCCATCATTACCCAGCTTTACCGGTGCATCCTTCTTGATTTGCATGATGTGGGTTGATCGTATCATCATTTGATTTTCAAAACGTGGATAAAACACACGTGATTCCTACTTTCACCAGCTAATAGCCTGTGAAAAACTCTCCTTGGTTGTTGAAAACTACCACTTTTGCCAACGCACAATCCCATGAGAAATGCTCCTTAGTTGTTGAAAGTCATCACTTTCACCAGCGCACAACCCGTGAGAACGCTTCTTTGGATGTTTGAAAATTTTCACTTTCACCAGTTAACAACCTTTGATAAATGCTCCTTATCTATTGAAAGTGACCACTTTCACCAGCTAACCATCATCTTTTAAACACGCGTTAGCTGTTGAAAGCATTTTATGAAAATTTTAAATAGAAGACCTTTATAGGTCATCTTATTTCTAAGACAAAAATCAAACCTAAGTCTTGCAGCCACAAAAACTCAAAACTAAATTTTAGAAAACTACCAATAGCGATGCTATCCACCAAAAAATGAGACCATAGGGACGGGTTCATTTTGGGAGCTAACATTTGGCTCCAACTGGGATGGGCATCTCCCTGTGAGGTGACCAAGAACCTAGTAGATTCAGTAGCGTTTAGCATTGGGCATGAAGTCATCTGGTTTGTGCAACTGTTCTTCAGCAAACCTGTAGTCTGACTGTAGCTTGCCTGTAACCTACCTGTGACCTGTCCTGCTTATTCATGAAATCAACAACTGAAAAAGATCTCATTTTCTCGTATGGCAAGCTTATTCCTCTGCCTACTCCTACACTAACCAACTCTTCTATTTGTTAAATGAATGTTGATTTCCATAGTAGCCATCCAAGCAATTTGAACACTGAAGAAATATTTTCTTTATTACTGATCAGCAAATGATGTTGAACATGCAACCACAATGACAAGGATCTTTTCAGGAAATCATACTTACCCAAAAACACTGGCAAGCTAAGAAAATCTGAAATTTTCAAGTTTTTTGAAAAGTATGGATCCATGAAAAATGCTACTGGATCCTTGAAAAGAAAATAAGAAACATGTTGCGCCTCGGGAAAAAGCTGCATGTCCATGGTAACCTCTTGCTCAGCCATGATTTTTTCTCTACAAGAGGACTGATCATCTTCTTGTCCTCTTGAGATCAGTGATTGATCATCAATGATTGTAACTTCTTTCTCAGACAAATGCACACAAGATGATGAAAGAATAGGTTTTACATCATATGAATTTTGATCAGCTAAAAATATGTAGTTGCCTGTATAATCATTGGTTATCATAGGCTCATTCTGATTTCCAAACTGATCATAAACTTCATAGTCATACCTGTCTCTAGAATACTCTACACATACTGAAGAATCTGATTCTGAAGCTGAAATGTACTTACCTTCAGGTTGTTGTTCCTTATCTGTTTCATACTTACTATTTTCTTCAGAACAATCCTCAGCGGATGATGATAGAGCAATGTTTAAATGACAAGGATTATGATCAGCTAGGAACATGTAGTTTTCAATGCAATCATTGGTTATCATAGATTCATTCTGATTTGCAAATTGATCATAAACGTTAGATTCATACCTGTCTCTGGAGTACTCTAAAACTGTTTGAAAATTCAGATCCGAATCTAAAAAGAGCTCACATACTCGCTGCTATTCTAAAATTGTTTCAAGCTCATAACTCTCATGCTCAAAATCTCAAGTATACTGACATTCTGCTTGCTCATGCACTTGCAAATTTTCCAATAAATCTTGATCTCGGATCCTTTTGGGAAAGATGAATGTTTTCCTCGACTTCTTGAGCATCTTCAAACAACTGGGTCAGGGATGATGACTTTCGTTCTAGCAGAAGAAGGAGAAGATCTGAATGAGGACCCATGACATAATATATCATGGCAGTTGTCTCTGTAGGCCTAACCTCCAAAGGCATGTCATGATAAACACGGTAAAACCTTCTGTTGAAAACAGATAGGGCTTCATCTTGCTCTCGTTTCAAAGCATAGAAATCAGTAAGGTAGGAATCTAAAGATTTTTACTTGCCCCAATACTTCAGGAAAACATTAGAGAATTCAGTCCAAGAGCCAATTTAATCAACTCTCAGACTTTTAAACCATGCAGCGGCATCTTTGATCAGAGACTTTGAAAAAAATCTCATGATCACATCTTCACGAGCAAGCTGAAAATGATCAACAAAATCCAAAAAGGATTCCACGTGTCTCTCAGCTGAAGCTTGATTCTCTCTAGAAAACAAAGGGAGATATTCATAACAGTCATCAGAATAAGGATGAAGAAGATGGGGTAGATGTAAAGGTTTGAACATCTTCATCCGGATCTTATATTGAAAAGATGTGGGCTAATCATGAGAGATGGTAAGTTGTTGATCAAGTTCAGAAATTATGGCCAGAGGGGCTGAGATCTGGACAGGGTCTGAAACAATTTGTATCTTTTCAAGGTCACATGGCTGATCAGATTCTGAAGGGAAAGAAATATAGTGATAATCTTTGTGAATGGGCTTAGGTAAAGTTACCAAATCTACATCTACAATGCAGGGCTGCAAGATTTCCTCTTCTAAAGATGGATATATACAATAAGGATGATGATTTTATGAATATACAAAGCAAAAAATAATTCTCTTTACACGCGCAGGGAAAAGCATGAAAAAGATGATGAAGAAAAACAACAGTTCATGAAGCAAAATAATGAACTGATACTTGGATCTTCACTTCAGCCTCTTCATCTTTTATCAACAAGATCCTCCCCAGTGGAGTCTTTGAACGTGGAGTCACCAGATAGAAAATTACAACCAAGTGAATGTCCAGTCTTTGTCTATCATGAAAGATGGATCTATGTCGTGTCCCAAGGAAGATGAGCTTCAATCTCCTCTCCCCGGCAACGACACCAGTTTGTTATCACTCCAAGAAACCCTTTGTGGCTGTAGACCAAAGGTGCTTAGTAACTTCAAGTAAAAATGTTTTTGTATTTTGTGTAAATGGATCAATGGGATAACTCAATTCAAATATGGTATTCAGACAGTTAAGATGGTAATCAAATGAACCAATGCTCTCAAAGATTGATAACCGGTAGATAAATTTAAGTGGGTGAAGAACAAATTGATTATAAACCAGTACACCATATAGGGTCTAATAAACAATAAATATATTGTTTACCAAATTATGAGCCAAATAATGAGATAACAGTCATTCAAGGCTAGACAACTCAATAACAGTACAGAAAGAAGGTGGAAAAACTGACATCAAAAGAGAGAGAAATATGTGATTTAGTATTAGCATCTATGGGCCTGTTTACAATATATCATTTTTGTATTCCAAAAAACTCCTCTAGAAACTCCTTTTACATATGTTTGTATAGGAAAAGGTACTCTTTATCCTCTAAAGTCTCGAGTCAACCTTTTTCTTTCTAAAATTAGAAAACAGTTACAATAATCGACACTTGTACAAACAAAACTATATATTATCTTCAAAATCTCGAATGCTGGAAAGATGGAGTCAAGGCTATTTTAAAATCTGGAAAAATCTGGATGATAAAGATCTTGAATTGCCTTTGAAATCTTGAGTTACAAAGATGTTGCCAGCTGTCTTCAAAAAGGATGTCTCAAAACAGAGATACTTTGCCATATAATAAGGAATTTTTTCCTTTAATTGCTACCTCAAATCCTGGGTTGAATTTCTGAGCTTATAGCTGAATCAATTTACCTTGATTGCCACTTAGATAGCCTTGATATCTGCAGAAAATTTTTTCTCTACCAAATGTGCCTGAGGTGTCTTCATGATGCTACCTGTATCTCTTGATTTATTGCCACATGTGCATTTACTCCTCCTGTTGGAAAGCTATGACTAACAAAAAGGGATCGAATCCTTAACTGGATACATAAAATCTGGAACCAATTTGTCACCTTTACATTTGAGAAGCTTCTTTTCTTTTTCACTCAAGTGAAAATAGACATTTTCTTCACTCTCCTTTTCTTCTCTTCATTTTCCAAAAGTGGTTGATTAGATAGATTTGATAATTCATTAATAAAGCCTTATAAGAGGTTTCAATTCATTCTCATGCAAAAAATTACGATCTAGGAGAAAACCGTAACACTCTGGTCGTGACAGGCTTTCACGAGCTTATTTACCGACAAATCCACTCCTAAGCTAGTGAAAGGAAGTGCTTTCACCAGCTAACTAGCGAAATTTTCGGCAAATTAGCTGGTGAAAAGAGCATATTTTCAAAATCAAATTTCTCGGTCATAGAAAATTTGTTTTCATGCCTGAATAGTCGATCGACATCTAGAAAATCTAAGCTTTCCAGTGGTGTTTTCAAATATTCATTTGGATCTCAGGAAGGGATTGAAAAGTTCCCTGGAAGTTTAAGCATCATTCTTTCAAAAATGCCAGTGCATTTTTATCGCTAACAGGAAGGACAGACAGTCCAATTCTTTTCTGAACAAAGAGCCACTGCGTCTTTTTGCCATTTGCAATTCAAAACCCCAAACGATTCTGCACACCAAACACTGTGATATGATATTTGGGTCGAGGTCTTGCGCTGGTGAAAATACTCGGTTCTGTTTTTCAACATTGAAAACTTACCATACAATTGTTTGTGATGTGTGTTGGGGAATTGAACCAATTTGATGTTGTCAGCCAGGTAGTACAGCTCCCTTCTTTGTGATAATGGATTCGGATTTTCCATTTCCGATGCCATGAGTGTGAAATATGCATCACTGAACAAGATCCACTTTGTAATCCTATTTTGACGTGCAAACCAAAGTTTCCATCATTACCCAGCTTTACCGGTGCATCCTTCTTGATTTTCATGATGTGGGTTGATCGTATCATCGTTTGATTTTCAAAATGTGGATAAAACGCATGTGATTCCCGCTTTCACCAACTAATAGCCTGTGAAAAACGCTCCTTGGCTATTGAAAACTACCACTTTCACCAACGCACAATCCCATGAGAAATGCTCCTTAGCTGTTGAAAGTCATCACTTTCTCCAGCGCACAACCTGTGAGAATGCTTCTTTGGATGTTTGAAAATTTTCACTTTCATCAGTTAACAACCTTTGAGAAATGCTCCTTAGCTGTTGAAAGTGACCACTTTCACCAGCTAACCATCATCTTTTAAACACGTGTTAGCTGTTGAAAGCATTTTATGAAAATTTTAAAGAGAAGACCTTTATAGGTCATCTTATTTCTAAGAAAAAAATCAAAACCTAAGTCTTGCAGCTAGAAAAACTCAAAACTAAATTTGAGAAAACTACCAATAGCCATGCTATCCACCACAAAATGTGACCATAGGGACGGGTTCATTTTGGGAGCTAACAGTGTCAATGCCCTAGCCTCATCTCCATCCAAACAACTGATCAGGGCCTATAAAATCCTCTAAAAGGACCTCATCAACCCAACCATATCTCCCACAACTATTTGTTCCTATCCAAATACTGGTTCTTCTCCTTGGGAGTTAGACCCCTCAGATGTGGATACTATTGGAGGTGTCGTACCTCCTTCCGTAGCACCCCATTATCTACCTCTGTGATGTCCTTAACCATGATTACCTGCACAAATACAAATCGACCTAATTAGTGACATTTTATAATCAAGAATATATTCAGTGGAATTCATGTTAATTCCAAGTCATGGGTCGAACCAGATCTGATACCATATGTAACGACCCTGCTGTTACGACAACAAGCATCATAAAACCCTTTTCCTTTGCATTAGAAAAAACAACGCACTTAATTGACAATATCATCAACACATCATTCACATGTAGAAACGAAACAATAATAATGCATTAATAATATTAACTCATCAACATCTATGATCTTCAATTTCCTCAATTCATCAATGCTAAATCACAATTAACATGGCACACTGGTAAACATTAACATAACTCATCAAAAATCACATTAATCCAAGACACATGAGTGATTATATATATTAGTCGTTCATTACATTAAGCCTTAATTTGCGCAAGAGTTAACTATCTGTAACAATCATTCTTACATTACAATTTCATTGCACAAAGCAAATCATCATCCTTCAATCATACATTAACATTACTATTTGTTTCTCACGAGAGTAACCACTCTAAACAACACATGACAAATGAAATTAAGATGTGCAAGTACATTTTATTCATAATCTAATCATGCATAATCGTTTTGCAATGCG
This sequence comes from Picea mariana, assembly GCA_032191745.1. Classification (NCBI taxonomy): domain Eukaryota; kingdom Viridiplantae; phylum Streptophyta; class Pinopsida; order Pinales; family Pinaceae; genus Picea; species Picea mariana. The sequence goes on along the minus strand of JASDQU010100217.1, from coordinate 413,914 downwards.
TGCGGGTAATTAAAAGCATAAACAATTATGTGTCAGTAATAGACCAAGAGTCATGCAATCTAATCATTAATCAAGCATATCAAAATAAATACGCCTAAATTTCAACCACTCTTCTCACACAATCCTTTGATTGGTAAATCATTTTAAACAATAACATATATTACTTATTACTTATGCCAAGTTAAAGGTATCACCTACTAAATAAATGACCATACATCTTGGTCATGCCCATGTCATAATTAGCTGATTAGGATCAACGTTGAGCACATGATTAAATATTTGAAATTACTCTTACATAATATTATTGGGCATTATGCTGAAAATCAAGTCTATGACTCAATTACCATTTAATCCAAAATAAAGAATTAAAATATTATCATACATTATACTATGAATGAAATGTCTTAACCAAGGTCTGATTACCATTTCATTATAAACAAAAATTGAAAACCAAAGTTTGTAAAGGCAATGTAATGTAGACATAGGTATATTATATCAAGGTAACTTTCTAATCACAATTATTTTTATATTACTCTTATAAGTTTTTATATCAAAAAAGACATTTACTCATGGACAAATAATATTAATAATAATTTTATTTTAAAGTTACTATAAGATTCTCTTGTTTATGTTTATGGGATAAAGAGTCCCTTTCACCCAAAGATTTGATTAATAAAATCTATAAGAGTATATGAAATTATATAAAAATGATAAATTCTAACTAAATGTCATTATATAGAGACCCTTCCATTTTTATTACTTTAATCACATAAAATGTCATTTTTGCATATTCCTTAACTTAATGCCCTGTTCTAAAACAATGATAAAAAATGTTATAATCACTACTGCCATAATCACTATTGATTATATACAATATTATCACTACAGCCATATAATCACTACAGCCAAATATATAAAGAACGATTATGGTCACTACTTCCATATACAAATATAATTATTGCTCCCATAATCACTACTGCAATATTTACAATATACAAATAATCATTACTACCATATACAGATATAAGTACTGCCATAATCACTACTGCCATACTCAGGAAGAAACGTGCCCCAATTGCGTCGAGGCACACGCCAATACCCAACAGCGGTACGACTACGATCGAGATGAGAAGGGAGGTAAATCGGCGTGGAGGAACTGTCAGCGCAGGCGGACATTCCATTTCGAGAATGAAGGGACGCTTGGGTTCCTGAGTTCAAGCGAAGGAAACGCTCCAAGAGAACTCGAATCTGAGCACAGTATGACAGAAGAGTGTGAAAAACAAAAAACACAGATCCAAGGAGACTGCGTAGAGGAGGGGGGTTCTAGGCGAAGTTCCATCCCGAGTGCAAAGACGAGAAGGGGTTTTAAAGGTCAAGCTCCAGAATTGGGCATTTGGTTATCAAGATTGACTACATTAGTCTTTAAAAACATGGCCACGAAGCTTACGTCACAATGCAACAATCGCAACCAGCTTCAGCAATACAAACCAAGCGCCAAGGGAGAAACACACATAAATAAGGTGTCTTGCACCACGAACTCAAAGAATCAGTTAAAAATAAGGGGCAATTTCTACCGATTCCAGCCCATTCCGTTCAACGAGATTGTATCCCGGTGGAGGATAGAAAAACGCATGCGCTAATCCCCTTTTTGGTTGTGTAAAGGGAACACCAACGCCAGGCCTATCCTATCTTGCACGCTCTGGCCATTACGTTGGTTGGATGGAAGGAACCCACGCCAGGCCTTAATAGAAGGAATCAATATGAAACACAAGGGTAACGAGAGCGCAGGGCTACGCAAAAAATATGCTACCAATCAAAACGCTGGGCTGGAATTTAAGCAAGGCTGAAAAATAATTGCAAGATGAACCCTCCAAGGTGCAAGGGAGACAAAAACTGATTAAGGACAGATTTAACCATCCAACATAGAGATAATAAAACCATTAGGCAGAGACAAAAAAGATGTAAAACTAAGCCGCAGAGTAAAATCAAAGGGTTTTTAGGAGATTTGGAAGGGTGGATGAAATCTAACCGGGCAAGGGTAGGGAGAAAAATAAAGGAGTGAGGAACCCATAAAATTACACCCAGAGATCCAAAAAACCATTACTACATTCATCTAACTCTAAATTCACATACAAAATTAACTATTTGCAATTGAGAAATTCAGACATGTGTATCCTAAGCGAAAGTGAATGTTCCGATGCTGCTATCCCGTGCTCGCGCTCTATCCATCTCTCTCTTGCCAACCGATGAGACCTCACCAGTACATCCTAGCGTTGATGAGACCTCACCAGTACATCCTAGCCAACGCTAGGGTTACTCTTCTTCCCCCTGAGCCCCCCATGTTGCAAAGGGGGCACACACATCAACTAGAAAAAGCTAGCTCCCAGCTCACCTCACAAGGTCGAGCTACCACTCTCTATCTGAGATGGGTATCCCAACTCCCACAAGAAAAATCAATCAAGAGTGAAATCTCGTAGCATAACCTTACACATACCAGACGTGATCCCTTCTCCTCCTCCATCATTTCTTTTATAAACTTTTCTTAATGACTTGTTGTCAAACACAGATTAAATTACTTTTATTAAAAATTAGTTAGGAAATTTCTCCCCTATACACTTGTCAACCGATCCCTTAGTTGCACCATAAATTCATTTAATTTATTAATTTAAATTTTCAGTTTCCCTCACCCACTTAAAATCATTCCTAAAACCACTCCTCGATGTCCCTTTATTCCCTTACATTCCCTTAAATATTGATCTCTTTCTTAAAGATTAGTTGAGATCTAATTTAGAAAGTTTTTTAGACTAGCTTCGCTTCTATATTCCACATTCCTTTTGTATTTGAGTTTTCTCTTTTTGGTCTAAGTTCTAAATTAGTAGGTTTTTTACTTAGCGAGCAATTAATCTTTTAAATAATTTAATTCTTCATTAAAAAAATATTATTTAATTTTCACCACCATATTCTTCATCCCCCTTTATTACTTGCTTAATTAAATTTTAGTTTGCAAGACCTACTTAGACTTAGGCTTTAAATTCTTTAGGCTCAACAAGAATTGTTTTTAAGGGACATTTTATAATTATTAATCTTTACTCATGCAACATTTATTTTAAGGCTCACCAAGTCCTAAAGAGACATAGTTTTCTAGGTACTAAGCTCATTAACTCACTAGTGTTAAAAAAAATCACGACATTCCCTTCAAGACATACTACATGCCCCAAGGGTGCCACTCACCTACATTCATGTTTTATTTACGCGGCGTGCCCTTCAAGACGCACTACATGCTCCAAGGGTGCCACTCACATTTTGATTGATTTTGATAGATGATAAACCCTTGCAGTCAATACTCCATCAGGTGACCTTGTGGGAGACTAAGGGTCTCTAAGGAATACGCACCATGCCTTATTGCACGGCCCTTAGAATCATCTTGAGAGACTATCATAGTTCACCCTCACGACATCGTGGACCTCTCGAATTAAGTAATCATTTACCCACAATGCGAGGCATGACGGTAGTGCTAATAGGTCGTGGTAGGGCTGTTGCCACACCTCTCCCTCAATATCGTTGGTTGTTGTGTGTGATCCCTTTACTCCAAATGTGAGTCTGATTAACATGCTACCATCAACCTGCATCCATCAACGAAACATATCAACGATCGAAAATCAATATAATATACCAGTCATATGTCACATATGCAATATCAAAATACTCAAACCATAACCGTCCATTCCCTGACTTGATCCGGAGTCCAAGGAGGTCCATTGATGCCATCGACATCTTCAATCGGTCCAGAGTCCTGCACACTCAGGAAAAACCAGTCAATAGCACATGTCAATACAAATATAATAAAATGGCATGTCATCACATCCACAAGAACATCAGAATCCATAATCAAAACAAGCAATCATATAATGAACCAGATCACTTGCACGCAAGTGTCCTTAAAGAATAAGTCCAATCAGGTGTGCACAAGAGTGGGATGTTACAGTTTATATATATGTACATCATATATATTGATTAGTGATATTATAAAAGGTTTTCTTAATACTATGATAAAAGGTTTGTCAATATGACACCTAGTTTTGATGTGTGAATCTTTGCATACCATTTTGATTCATTATTTCCTATAATTCTCACTATTAATCTACATAATGTGTGTTTTCTTTTGGAAAACTAACTATCACATAATTCATAAGATTTTAAACATTATCTACAACTTCATTGTATATAGTTTTTTTTAATAAAATCTTTATCGTTGTTTTTTTTTTAAATTTTTTAAAACAAATTGATTGATGCCACTAAACTTACCTTTCAAGAAAAACTTGTATAATAAAAATATATTTTCAACCCAATACCACCAAATAAGATGGTTATTAAAGATAGTTATTAAATCTTACCAGCATAGTTATGTTAATCCCAGCCACAACTAAATGATATAATTAGACTCTAACGTCGTTGGGAGTATTGTAAGTATGGGTAACTTACGAGTTATTCTCCAAAGCAACACTAAACAATCCATCTGATACTGAATTTTGTGTGGCAGAATCAGTGATGCCAAACTCATAGCGTTTGTTGGTCGATCCCGAACGCATGGCATGGCATTTTTGGTGCCGCTCACCATACCATTTCTATGACCACGACCAGTCAACACATACTGTCACTTACCATACCATTTCTATGACGACGACCAGCCAACACATACTCTCACTTACGATACCATTTTTATGACCTCCATGGAGCCAACTCGTACTCTCATTTATATAAAGACTGAGTGGTGCTGCTCAGTTTCAGAGCTCTCTTCAGTGAATGGATGTGTTTTATAATGAAGAAGTTAGTCTGAAGATGTGTTTCGATTGTTTTTTATGCCTAAATGTTAAGATTTCGATTTGGATTGATTTTGGAGACTGTTTAAAGCAACCAGTGATGGAATGGTATGAGAGCCCTGTTTATGGATCATCACCTCAGGCATTAATGCGTGAGAATCTTGTAATTCTACGGATCGTTACCCGAGGCATTACAATGTGTGAGAAACTTGTAATTGTAATCTTTTGTTGTAACGTCGTAGTTGTGTCGGACATTGAAATGGGTAGGATTGGAAAAAAACGGATTCCACGGCAGTTTTCTCTCATTTAAATTCATTGTGATTGCAGAGGGTTGACTTTCATTGACACCGCATTTTCCACGGGGAAACCCACAGTTACACATCTTATCCAATTTTAGAGTTCTGAAGCCCTTCACAATGGGTTGAAAATTATATTATGTAATATATTATGTGGGAAAAGATATTATGTGAAACATAGTATGGTACAGGGTATAAAAGGTTGATGTGCATTATCTTCAGAATGGTTGGTTGAGGAGTTCATTGTAAAAAGATATTATGTAAAACATAGTATGATACAGCCTATAAAGTTGATTGGTATTTCAATAATATCTTTTTATGATGGGTTTATTTTTTAAATACTTTTTCCATGACATTTTGTTTTTATTTTTGCAGGTCATTTAAATATTATGTGTCATATGTGTTTTTGTTCATTTTTATTGTAAATACAAAGGTATCCCGTGCACAACATAAAATTATTATGAAAATGCATTTAACACAACATTATCAAACTGCTTCTTTGCACATAGTTTTAATTTTGAAAAGTAGCAAATAAGAGGTTTCAACTTCTTTCTATGTCTCAATTCTGCTTAGATCCAATCTTTGTACACAAACAATCGACAAATTGAACTCACCATTAAAGAATCACTACTACTGAGGTGGGTAGAATTTCCAATATTTAAAAGACAATTAACAATAAAGTCGGAGCCATTGGAAACAAATGAATATAAAACTTGTATTATTTTAATTATTAATAAGATTTTTACCCTTTCAAAAAAATCACTTTTATTGACACATATTGACATAGTTAAAATTTATAGAATTTTTTAATGCAACTGCACATACTTCTCACACACCCGTTTTGTTTTGACCTTGAATTGCTAAGATATACTCAACAATAAGAAGATCCTATTCGGGTTATTTGGTGTATGTGAAAGTATTATTTAGTAAATGGAATCTGAAGTGCTCGGTCAACTTGAATAAGTACGATATACACAAAAAATACAGAACAATAAGAAGATCCTATTCAGGATATTTGGTGTATGTGAAAGTATTATTTAGTAAATCGAATGTGAAGTTCTCCATCAACTTGAATAAGTACGATATAAGCAAAAATTGTGAGATAAGAATCACTGAATGTTTTGTTTTACCTTTGTTTGTTTTACCTTCAGTTCTTTCGCCACTTGTCCATCTGGTATTGACACACGTCACTCAATCCAGGCACCTTTGGGCATATCATCCGCTTGTTTCCAAGTGACACATGTCACCCTCTTTTCCGTGACACATCAACACAGTGACGTCAGGTTACCACATTAGCTTCAGGAAAGCGTCCTTCGGAAAGTATTCTTGTTCAACATCAAAAGCGTCTTAGCACCAAAATTGGCACCTTCTCCAAGAACGATTAAAGAGATTCTAGAGTTGGTGGGCAGGTAAACTTTAGGGGTGACGCTAAAATTGTAGGACTACCCAGATCCGAAATCGTGACCAGACAAATGACCACACTCCATTTTGGGGCTGCAATGTGCTTAGGCATTGAAATACTTGAGTAGGCTAAAATCTAAACCATGGTATTGTGGGAGAGAGACATGGCGAAAGGTGGTGCATTTAGGACCCAAAGGAGGTATGGGTCCAAAATTATTTTGAGGACACCGAATTCACGTACTCATTCAACATCGTATCCAATCACAGCAAATGGTATCCCCTAGTCAACAAGCCTCGTCTCAATCCCGAGGAGATATCAGTTAATGGAAAAAGACTGGTATTTGAAACCTCATCTCACTCCATAAATAGAAGGCATGGAAGCCTTGGCGGAGGAGACAAAACTGTTAGCTCAAGGAAGATACATGCACAGTCAGATAGAGAGGGCACATAGGTGGAAATATTTGGATGAGATGGCTAGATCAGATCACACTTCTAGCAGTTGTGGACTGATCTGAGCATAAATAGATCAATTTAATATTTTATTAAGGGGTCCAATGGTTGAGCAAAGCTCCCTATTTTGCAATATTTTTATACCAGAACTATTCTTTGGTTATGTATGAGACTTGAGACTTTCGCATTAATAGAATTCAACTTCTTTCATCATCTTGTTTAAAATTTATTGAAACGCTCATGCATGGAGGATCCAGATGAGGGTTGTAGTTGTATTGTTATGTAGTTTTGATTATAATGGTTTTGTGACCAGTTCTAGTATCTTCTTTTGTTTTTTTATTTCCTCTTATGTTGAAATGCTCGTGCATGGAGGATCCAGACGATTTTTTATAGTCACATAGTAATGGATGTTTCATTATTATGCTACTGTGATATATTTCAGTATCTGAAACTTGAGATCAAGAGTGCTCTTGCGCCTGAGTTTTTCTTCACCAAGCTTCTTGAAGGTCAGATGCTCATCGCAGACTTGTCCACCTTTCTCACTAAGTCTTCATTATGTTCACCTTTAACCTTAAACCACTGACCAAAGTTAATGAGGACCTCATTTCCTTATGCATTCTTAGTCCATTCCCTATGTTAAAACGCTCTTGTACTGAGCTATGCCCATTTGACCACCACTCATAAAACCTACCTCAGCCAACATTTTGATGGGTACTGGTCTTATCCTCTCACAATCTGAGGGTGACTCTCATTGCTAACAAGATGGATGTTAAATCTACATTTATAAATGGAAATATGGAAAATGAAGTATTCATTGCAAATCCTAACATATTTCAACTTTCATAAAAACAAGATTATGTGTGCAAATTGAAGAAATTCGTTTATGTTCTAAATCAAGAACCTATATCTTGGTACTGAAGGCTTGAAAAGTACCTACAACATCAAGGTTTCAAGAGAGGAAATGCAGAAAGTATTATTTACATCAAAAAATAAAATGGAAATATGATTGTCATTTTGTTCTATGTAGATGATATCATTTTTGGAATAAACTATGATGATATGAGTCAAGGGTTTTCAAAGGAAATGAAAAAAGAATTTGAATTTTCCATGCTAGGTGACTTTTCCTTCTTCTTAGGTATGAAAATATCTTACTCAAATAAAGCATATCCATTTCTCATACAAAATATATTAAGGAGATGTTAAAGAAGTTCAACATGGAAGACTGCAAGCGATTCAGTACTCCAATGATTACAGGGTGAAAGTTGATTAAGGATGATGAATCACCAGAGGAATATCACACCATGTATATATCAATGATTGGTAGAATTATATATGTGACTACATCAAGGTCTGATGTCATGCAAGTTACTGGATTGGTTGCAAGATTTCAATATGCACTAAAAGAATCACATGTTGTGGCAATCAAAAGAATTCCTATATACCTTAAAGGAACAGTGGATTTTGAAATATGGTATCCAAAATAATAAGACTTTACCCTAACATCATATATTTATTTATATTGGGTAGACATCGTTGATGAAAGGAAGAGCACAAGTATAGGTCGATGCAGGTGTACAGAGACCTGATAAAATCATGCTTACTATGGTGTAATGGTGTTCCATCTTGAAGATCAACTCCTCACCGTAAGTATATTATCCAATGTTTTGGAAATTGCACTTGGACGGATATGATCATTAAAAAAATATGAAGAGAATATTTTGCAATGATGCGATGATCATTCTAACTTTTCTAAGTGGTTGAATGGTGGAATCTTGATTTGGATATCGCAATTTCCTGAATATGATCCTTGTAGTAATGTGAATTAGTGAGCATAAGGAGATTTGTATTGTACAAATGTTTTGAGACTATTTGTAGCAACATTGTTTTGGTACAAGGATTTTATGTTTGAAAGCAAGAATTGAGAGGAATACATTGTAGAAGATATGATCCTATCCTGAGAGCTTTGTACAGAAGCAACTTTGTTCTACAGATTTCAAAAATATTTTTTTAGATTAAAATGGATAAGATAAATGAAGCTCGACAGTTTTAGTGAAAAAATGCAAAAGTAAGGGTGGCACGGTGGAGAAAGGAATGATTGAGTTAGTTCTCAATCCACACGTTGGTTCCTAAAGTCATTGATTTGGTACTCAAGAGGATTGGTATCCTCATCTACTTGTAGGTTGGTTCTTGAAGTCATTAACTTGGTGCTCAAGAGGATTGGTCTCCTCATCTAATTCAAGGTTGGTTCACAAAGTCATTAAGTTTGCACTCAAGAGGATTGGTATCATCATCTACTTGCAGGTTGGTTTCTGAAGTCATTGAGTTGTTGCTCGAGAGGACTGGTGTCCTTATCTACTTGTAGTTTGGTTCCTATAGAGGATTGTTGTCCTTATCTACTTGTAGGTTGGTTCCTATAGAGGATTGGTCTCCTTATAGACAGTTGCTTACAAATGAACTAACATTTATTGGTGAAATATTTTCAAGTGGTTTTCTTCTAATCTAGGTTTCCACCTCAAGTATATGTGTACACTAAACATGTTAATCAATATTGTGATATATGTTCAATTTACTTATGATATGCTTGTTTTCAATTAAAATATAAAAGTGCTTGAAAAAAATTTTTAAAGAAAAAGAAATTAAATTGTCTAGTACTGATTAACAACCACCCACCCCGCCCCCCACCCTTAGTACTATTAAATATTTCAACACAATTATATTAAAAAAACACATATACAACTTATTATAGTTAAACTTTAATCGTACTTTAAAATTTGATTAAATAAAATTTAAATAGTATTTAAAAATAAATTAAATTTAGTATTTCGGGTAAAGGCATTGAAAGGGTCTTTCTATAGTCCACTATAAAGGACATGTGTAATTTCATTTTAATAGACATATTAATAAAACATATCTCTTATGTGTGTATATATATATATATATATATATATATATATATATATATATATATATATATATATATATATATATATA
>JASDQU010100217.1:359212-403887 GCA_032191745.1 Picea mariana | reverse complement strand
GATAGGTTCTTTCTACCTCCTATAATGGTAGATGATTTGCTTAATATTATGAGGTTGGCATGCAGCATTTAAAAAAATGTTAATAAGAAAAAAATAATTTCAATGTGGATTTCTTTGTCCACCTATTTTAATATCGTCTTGATATATAATGATAATAATAATATATTTTTAATGTCACTGCCAAGCCACACCAAATTGGTGTATGAGACCCCTTTTGTTGTGGGACAAGGGACTCCCTCCCCCCCAGTGATTTGATTGGTAAAGTATACACAGGTATACATACCCTACCCCCCTCTAGATATATATATAACAATTGAAGGTTGATTTTTGACATTTGAAAAAATTGGCATCTTTATGCCATCCAATATTCAAGTTGAATGTTTTTGCGATGAAGTACAGATGAATTTTCGTCGGCATAGAGTCAGTTTTGGGACCAAGATGATTTATTTTTTCATCGAAATTCATTCGTTGGTCTAGTGGCCACACATGGATATTTGTTGGTCTAGCGACCAGGAAAAGAAGCATATTCACAATAGGGAAAATTTTGGCTAGCGACGAATGTTAGTCAGTCGAACAACTAATATTAGTCGCAAGAGTGACCAAGACAACCCTGGAAAACTTAGTCAATAAACCACTATGAGTCGGTAGAACGATGAATATTAGTCGCTAGAGCGACCAAACCATGAGTTAAAAAAGGTCAAATGAAGGAGGATCAGTTAGTCGCTAGAACGACCAAGTGACCTAGTTTACAACTAAATGGAAATACAAGCGACTATCACGTTGGTCACTCTAGTGACTAACACGTTGGTGTTTGTGACCAATTGACAATACTAGTGATGAACATGTTAGTCGCTAAAGCGACCAATGTTGGGGTTTTTAAAAAAAAAAATTATGCCATTCACACAGTATCATAACTAAATTGGATAATAGGTATTTAAGTGTGTCCAATCATGATGGTCATGTAATTGTAGGATCTTAACTAAACCTTGATTTCAAAATGGGTTGGATGATATGGTGGAACCATGTGAAAGGAGAACTTGATCAAACAATGCAATAAATCAAACAAATTGACAATATGTAAGTTGATAGAGTGAATACCATGTTTGAGGAACTCAATGTGTAGGTATTCCTCATATGTAACTCAATTGTTATTGATCATATGACCAACTCTCTTGATTTCTCCAAAAGAAAATATATGACATGAGGTAGGGATATGGGAAATTTGGATTGAGGATTGTATAGGAACATGATAAAGGGATGGAGAGGAAGGGCTATGGGAAATTTGGATTGAGGATTGTATAGGAACATGATAAAGGGATGGAACAAGGGATAAAATGAATTAGTAATATATATCTTGTGGGAGGGAAACCTGTCTAGGTAAAAGGGTGCACCAAAAGACTCTATGTCAATTGTAGAGGGCTTCAAGAAGCTCATGTCTCCTAATGGAAACGAAACCATATTTTTTTATGATAGAGAAGATGCTAGAAATATTTCTAAAGGTGAGGAATAGAGAAAGGGACATGCTAAAGAGACTATTCTTAGTTGTTACAAATGAATTGGTGACCATTGATCTTAGAAATCATATGAACTAAATTTATGGTACAATCATCAATTTTAGAGAAAGGCATACAATCAAAGAACATTGTTAATTTCGGATCAAATCCCTTCAAATAGGAAAATTGATAAAAACAACATGTAAATAGGAAAGCATAAACATTAATACAAAGGCATACAGACAAATAACATTGCTAATTTCAGATCTAGTCCCTTGAAATAGGAAAATGAAGATGTAGATAGGAAAGCGTAAAGATTAATAATAAAATGTTGATAGGAAAGTGCATGGATTGATGATAGAATTTTCTAGCACCCTTGTAAAATCAGGGACATAAACATACCTTTAGCTAAGCATTCATCTTGGGGTCACAATTCTTCTTTAAGGTAATGTTAGAAGGCAAGTTAGAGGGATAAAAATGAAACACTCCTTGTTGGGAAGCATACATACATGGATATGCACCGAAGTCAACTACCGAAATATTTAATTGTGAATGAATAATTCTTTTTATGAAGCATACACCAAAGTATGCTACTAGAATATGCCAATAAACCAAAGTATCTTGAACACTTTGTCATTTTTTTAATGTGAAATGTGAAGATATGAGTTGTTGGTTGTATTTTAAGTATACTTTGCTTTAATGTAAGAGGAATTGTTTAGTATCTTGACACAGTAACAAACATGCTAGTTTATGTTTACCTATCTATATATCTATATAGTAGAATATGATAGAAAAGTGGAATTGAATTTTCTAATTTTTTTTTATGGATTGTTATTGTAATTCTTTTTTATGTGATAGGTGTCAATTGATGTTATGCATTACAGCTTGTTTAAAATTCTTAAGAAGATAAATGGATTTGTAACTCATGTTTATGGAAACTAGTGAGTAAGTATGTTGTGGGTGTTTTTGAAATTGGAAAATGGGGAATGATTGTTCACAATAGATTGAGTACATCTATTGTTTTTTTAGGGATGTTGGGTTGGGAATGATAATAATATATACATAAATATATAAACAAAAACATAAAAAATTGCAACGAAAATAACTACAACTTGCACTTATATAATCAATAGTAACAAGTTTCAGATGGTTACACTTTGAGGTTAGAATCAAATCAAGGTTGATATTTGCAAATGTATAAGTCAAAACACTAATTGAAAATTGCATTTTAAGTCTGTGAGAAACTGCGACAAGATTATCTACATGATTTGCATTTAATATCTTGGTTATGGTCCATCAATAACACATATCCCTATACACATATTAAATTCCTCCCATCAAATCATTCAAAGAAAATGTCAATTGCTATGTCCATTAATAAAGATTTACACTAGTTCAAATATGTACTTGATTTCCACCTATAAAATATAAATAAAAAGTTTATTACCAAACATTTAGCATGTAGCATTAGGTCCTTTCAATACATTATTACATTGTAAAATTTTCTATAAGGATTAAAAAATAACTTGACAACAATAGGTTCAATCGACATGCATTGTAAATACCTTCATTGTATTTATATTAATCATCCAATTAAGTTAATGAGGGTGGTTCCAAACATGGCGACTGCCAAAATTTATGCTATATAATGGTATATGGGCGCTACCCCCACTTCAAGCAATCATAAACAAGTGGAAATGTATGATTTTAGGAAAGTGAGAGAGGCTTTCCATGGCTTCAACTTCTTTTATGTGATCAACCATGGAATCAACCTAACACTTATTCAAACAGACTTGGGATTATGGCTATGGTGCGGAATGCAGCGAGTCAAACAAACTTGGGATTATGACTATGGTGTTAAATGCAGTGAATCAAACAGACTTGGTATTATGGCTATGGTGTGGAATGTAGTGAATCAAACAGTAGAAACTCGGGGTATGCTGCTCAACAACACACAAAATATCCCATGAATTTCTCAGTTACACACAAAATTGCTTGTCTCTCACACACAACTTCCAATCAGAAGTTCAATCATATTAAAAAATTCCAGTTGTATGTGGTCTCCTCAAATGGCATTGGTTTCTTTCACTTCAGTTTTGGTAGGAAGAAGTTAAAAGCATAAAATAAGATTTCAAATTGTTGTTGTCATATCGGACGATGTATTTTGCAGCCTTTAAGATCTTGAATTTTGAATAGTACCATCAAATTTAGTACATGGGTGTTGTATAATCATGTTAAAAGATGAAGAAAATGTGGACAATTGTTGCACATTAAAAGTGTTTTCTAGTAAGAAAATTGTTTTTGTAATAGGACACTGGAAGGGAAGGACAAATTTTTATGGTTTCACAAATATTATGTCACACACTCAAATCCAATTTGTCAAGAGGCATGGTTGGTTCATTACAGGGCGTCATTGAGGAGAAACATCATCCAAGAGTGTTGAATCATAGTTGAACAACAATTATCAGAATGTCAAACAACGCCCAAGTGCTAGTCTAAAGGAGTGAAACCAATAATGCCCAGGGATTCAGCTCATACAATTTCAATTTTAAAACCAGTAAAATTAGCAACCCATCGAGGGAATTCACGAATTCTCAGGAAATTGCAATTTTTAAATCAATTAAAGGATCGTGATTAAATGGAGAACACCAAATTTGTTCTTGAATACATTTTCAAGAATAGATGTTGATGAGATTACCAATTTTGTTTTGGGAGCCGACATTGACTGAAAAGGTAGATTGTATGGAAGGGCCTTCTATTAAGTAAATCCCTATTGCGACAGGGATTCAATGTTTTATAAATTTGGATATCGAGTGACTGATACTGATGGTATGAACCCTCTATCAGTTCATCAGCTAACAGGTCGATCTGTGCCACCAATTTTGAAGGAAACAACTACAATTAGAAATGAAGACTGTTACTTTTGGGTGAAAAACATAAATAATGGCTTTAATGCCTTCATCAATCTGATAAATGCTTAATCATATGTACTGATTCTTTATTACTTGAATTAACTGTTGATCACTCCATAAATAATGTGTGAATAATGGTAACTAACAATGAGCAGTTATGGATGCAGAAGATTCAACAACCCTCCACCATAGTAACAAATCTAAAATATATTTTCCATGAAAGAGAAATGACTGTGAATCATCGACCTATAATATCACTATGGATATCGACAATGTTGGCCAAATGCAGTAGCAAGGAAAGTGTTAAGAAATAGGCAATAGATTTCACAAAGTGTGGGTTATTGTAGAACTGAAAATCAACTGTGGAGTTCACAAAAAATCACAGGAGGAACATTGAACATATGAGAGCCTATAGATACGGATTTAATACAAAGTAATCCTAACATGTAGCATACGTTCCAAAAAAAAATATGGATGGCATTATTTGACATACTCATTGGATACATGAATGCAATTTCTATAGAGTTTGCTCAACAGCTGCACAAAATGCCATCATAATTCGAGGTTTTTAGGTTGGCACAACATTTTAAGATCTTGGAACATTAGAGACATTAGAGGATCATTGGCATTCCATATTACTTAATGAAGTTTCTCCAAAGGATGGATATAGAAGTCCAATTGAGAGCATAAGAAGTTGTAGCACACGATGGGTTGATTAAGCTATTTTTTTTCGATGAATTATGAAGAATACAACCATATGCCATATGGGACATGTTCATTATCCATCCTGAGGAAAATGTAGCATCAAAACCATGTATTGAAGACTCATCACATGCTTTAGAACATGTTCCAACACTAGTAAGTGAAGAATCCATGGATGCTACAGAGCCTATATCAACTATTGCATAAGAAGTAGCAGAGTGTGAAGAAGGAGTAGGAGGATATCTCCTCAATAGATTAGGAACTAGAATCAAATATTTCTAGGGCTGCAAAGGAAAATACCTTATCCCAAGCTAAGGAGCCATTTGATATTCTAGATTCCCCATAGCAAGAAGATCCTCCCACCCTGTTAGGGGTTCCAATTGTTAAAGGAAAAGAAGAAATCAACAACCTTGTTGACGAAAAGACACGTGTGATACATGAAGAGAGTAGTTATGTTATTGATCATATTCCGAAGAGGATAAGGACATATGGTTCGAATAGGTTGCAAAAGGGGATTCTAACACACATTGTGGCCACAAGTTCAGTTAAAGTTTTGATGAGACAATTGTTGACTTCTTAAGGTGGAGTAGCAATGGAAGAAATAAGAAGAATAAAAAGGTGAGAACTTTGTTTTTGTCATTGAGAATAACCAACTAATCACTTTGCTAGAAGAGAAATTTTCTTTAACCTCAATAGATTTTAATGAAAATTTAGAAGTCCTCGGTAATGAAAATACCAAGATAAAAATTGACCTGGTAAAACAAATGCAAGAAAATACAAAAAAGGATTAGGAAATTGCAAGATTAACATATGTATGTGAGGATATTATTGAACAAGATTACAAAATGTTGGCACATAGACCACTTTCTAGGGTCTATGCTTTATACTTAAAAGATCAATGGTACAAATTTAACATTGAATGATACATATCTCTTATGAAGACAGATTTCCAAAACACTTGGAAATTTTGGGAATTGTATTTTGATATCACCCCTAATAGGAGAAATCTCCTTTGCAAACCTTACCTACACAACTAAGAATTGCAACAAATATTGAGGTCACCAAACCCCTATGTTGGGGGTGTGTAAATATGAGCATTTAAGTATGGGTTCCAGAATGAAACTATGAGGTTCACAACTATAAAATAACATGAGCCTAAAGAGATTATAGTAGAACTGAAGATAAGAGTAGAAAGGGCCAAACCAAGTAAGGTATGGAAAAATCATATTCACCTAGCAGTAGATCCATATGCTTACCCAATTATGGAGAGAAGACGCTTGGAGGTTGCAAAACAATCATCAACACCTCCATAAATGAGGTACTAAGGAATATAGATTCGAGGTGAAAAACACTAACATAGAAGCTATGGTAAAGAGAGACACACTCACTACTAGGACACAAGACAATTCTCCATAGAGTTGATTCATATATTGAAGGTCTCAGGGTGAACATATCCTAGTGGGTAGGGTTGAAGTTCAAGTCCCCCTCCTACTATACCCCATTCCATACTTTAGGTAGTCAGGAGAACCTAACATTGATATTATAAAGGAAAGAACAAATGCCAATGTTACATGAGGATATTAGATATATGGGAGATATTTAATGAGTTTAGGTGAACTATAAACAAAAGCAACAACTACAACTTTCTATGTAAAATATGATAAAATATGGTTTACCTTTTAGGGTAATATTTTAGGAGGTAAATTTAGGGAATATTGTGTATATAGGATGTGTTTGTTGTGAATAAATTTACATAGATAACAATTGTGAAATAGAGGTGGTTTATGAAGTATTATTTTTATCTAAAATTTGGATAGTTTAGAATTTAGTTTTGAGGTGCAAGTCTTCAAATTGAGACAATAATATTTTTCCTTTCTTTGATACTAAAATTGTTTAGAGATGATTATGTGTTTTGTGGATTATGGATGCTCACCGTTCTTGTATTTGTGATCCCTTGGTTCATGAGGCATTGCCCTCATAAAAATAATTACCAATATGGACATCATCCTTGAGGTGCAAGTCCTTGAATTGATTTCATAGCAATCTCCCAAATTCACACTAGTCCTTGTGTGATAAATAGAATACTTGCAAACAAAAGAGAGGTTGAATTTACATATCAAACACTAGGTATCAACGTTTCAGGAGTATCCAAATTTGGGTCCCTACCATTATGCTTCTAGCTATAGTTATGGTGATTTCTTGCTTTATTCTCTTGGAAATGGTGATGAAAACTTAAACTTTGTTGTCTGATATGGTCATATATATTGCTTTATTCTCTTGGAAATGGTGATGAAAACTTAAAATTTGTTGTCTGATATGGTCATATATATATATATATATATATATATATATATAGAGAGAGAGAGAGAGAGAGAGAGAGAGAGAGTTAATAAGTGGAAAAACTCAAATTTTCTAGTGAGTTTATCTTTTCTGGCAAAATGAAGTTTGGCCTTGATTGTTTCATTTTTTTTTCAAATTTGAATGATTTGGGTCATATTGAAATTGGAACAAAATTCAATTCCTAATAGGTTTGGAGAAGAATTTATGTGGAAAAGGGTTGAGTTTGTCAAATTTTAAACTAATCTAGTATTCTAAACTTGTTATGGATGGACTAATAATTTTAGATTGATTCAATTGCAGATATTATATGTTAATTGTACACAATCYAGTGACAAAATATGTATTTCAAGACATTTAAACTATTTTTACATTAAAAACAACAATTTCATCAATTTCAAAATTATAATTTCAACAAAAATAATCTCCAAAAAAATATAAAAAACATAAAATATTTAAATTTCTTAACACATTTCCTATATTATTATTATTTAATATTAAGATTGACTAATATATATGCAATTATATCACCTTAAACCAGTACTTAACAAGATCCATACGTTTGAGTGATGGGGTGCCTCCAATGTTTCTCCTCTCCATCCTGCGATTCATCACATGACTTAATTATATTTCAGAATAGTAATTAAAGATGTAACAACCTCTACAAATTAATGACTAATGACGAATACCTAAATGAGATTCTCTTCGTTTCAAGAATAAATTATTCTCTACTGAATAGGACTAACCACGTGAAGGTGGAATCTCTTTTGGCCCCTCCCCCCTCTCACATCACTCTCATTTTCCCATACCCAATATATCTAGATTTTACAACTATAATTAGAAATGACAGTAACATTCAAGGTAAGCATAAAACATTCATATCCATGTGCTAAAACAAAAAACATGAAATCAAATAACATTCATGACATTTAGGAAAATAAAATACATTACATTAGACTAGAAATATATTGGATTTATATTAATAATAAAATGTCTAATCATTTGTTTTTCTTCTTCTTTTTCTTCCTAGTATCCATGAAAGAACAAATTAAGCCGTCATCATCATCATTTAATTGATCCCCCACAGTTATTGGGCCTTCTTGAAGTGTTGCATCATCAGTACTCAACACCTCATGCCATGATGAACTTCTAGTATTTCGGCGTGGAGGTTGAGGATGTGCATGGCCATCCACTGCTGCAAAAACAAAAAAAATTCAAGTGATATTGTTATTCATTGTTCCTAGGGCAATTTAATTAATACAAATTTAATTACAATGTTTTATACCTGGATTAGTTGGTGCAGTAGAAACATTAGCTGGTGGTTGCATTGTTGTTTCTGCGCTTGTCGATCTCCACTCTCGATCAACATTTACACACTCTGCCATATGAAAAAATATAAGTATTTAGTACAAAATATACCCTAAATATTAATACTCATTGAAAAATAGAAAAATATTAAAAATGTGCGCATACCACTATGTAATGGTCTTTCAGCAACAACGCTTGAATCAATATGGGGGTCGGTATGTGGTTCAGTGGGTACATCAGGAGCATTGGTATCATTGTTACTCTCCTACAAATGTGTAAAAGACACACATTATTTTACATTTTAAATGAATAAAAAATATATTTTACATTACAAGTAATCAATGAGTAAAAACTACTCGAAAACTTTTTAATTTCATTTTATTTACCATGTCCTCCAGAGAGACACATGGTGATTTCCCCAAGATTCTTCGTCATGCCACCACACCATCAAAACCTTGCATAAACCCGACCTTTAGATCTTCTTCTGTGGCTTGGTCATTGAACAAATCCCCCTGCATTGAACAATATCAAAATCATTTGTCACTAGATACAATGAATTACATATTTAGTGATGATGATAAAAAAAAAGTAAAATGTTTAGGCACTTACAACCCGTGTCCTCAATCTCCCATAACCACCTTTACCTAGTTTATGTTGGCCGTGTTTGTCTTGGCTTGCCTTTGTTTCCTTTGAAGTGTCTTGGAGTCTATGCAATATTTTGAAATATGTTATATATTGATTGTTTTCCTCGTAAAGTAAACAAAAGACCATCATAGTAAATTGAAAACACTTCTTACCTTCTAGGGCCAGGTGGTTTATTCTCTTTCATCGAGAATAATTTATTTCCACTCCCTTTCGGGGACAACCAAAGGGCATTCGCACTTGGGGTCCTATACTAATTTATTCCTATACGCCTCTCTAACATGTTTCAAATGTTTTCCAGTCCTTTTTAGGACTTCCGGCTTATTGAACGAGTCACCAAACTCGCCAACCAGTCTGGAGATAAGAAGGCTTTTCAGTTTGGAATCTTGTGAAGTCCATCATAGTCGAATGGTCGGCCCAAAAAGTTCTAATGCATAGTCATGCAAACTATTGTAGAATACATTGTTTCCTGTAAAACATCATCATCATTAGTAATTTAAATATCATTGATATGTGATTGTTTAAACAATTATATAACAAGAATCTCTATAAAAACATATATTAAATACCTAGTAGCTGTACTATTTTTAGAGGAACCATGTCCTGGTCGACAAAAAATGATACCGTGGTTGTTTTTGTGCTTTGGATACATGTAGAACCAGGGTAAAAATCAACAGAAGAGTGATCAGTTCGATGATCATGATCACCACCTGCACGATCTAGCGTGTGATGTGGGGGCATGGCATCATCCCTAGAAGCCATAGAATCGGTCTCAGGCGGCACACTTAGGGTGGAAAATATCTTGGTGGCTATGTGGCCATGCGGGTTCACTGTTGCAATCTTGTTGATGCTACCAGGACTTTCCCCTCCCCCTCTCATCGATCTCACAAAATTATACAATGGGAAATATGTGTTAATTGCATATATCAAATTACAAAATTTAAAACCAAAAATTGATATTGATAGATGACATGACTTACCCCATAATTTGATATATTAACGCATAATTCATCTATCCTTTGGAAATCCTCAGCAGTTTTCGGCCCAGCAGCGACCAAATCCTAGAATTTCCTATTGGCCTTTCTTAGGGACAATTTTATTGTCTGCAAGGGGTCTCTAGAATCGAGTATCTCTTCATGACTTATATATTCATCATTTTCGGTCGATGTGGTGCAAGGAATGGGGCCTTTGCCCCGATTAACACCTTTTCCACACTCAAGGACTTTGCCCTAATCACCACTCTGGCAGAATTTCAAGAAGAATGCTAGTACGTGCAAGAAATATTGAAAAAACAATATATGAACTAATGGAATATTGGCAAATATTATCAAATGAAACATTCACACATACAAATTAGAAAATATTTGGAAATGAAACATCTAGCAAAAATTAGCAAATGGAACATTCAGAAATAAAATAAAATTTTTTCACAAATGAAACATTCACAAATTAAGTAATCCCTTTTTAAGTTTGGGTATAATGGGTTTTGTAAAATTCGGGGTAAAATTTGTTGCAACTTGAAGTTCTTGGTATTCTATCTTGTGCGCTACTTCTTGGGAGTTGCACTAGGATGGGGAGGTGACTCTTTGATATCTCTTGGCCTATTTTGATGGTGATAAATTTGTAAACTCTTGAATTGATTCTTCTATAAGAAATGTTGTTGGGTTTTCTTCGAAGGTTGGTTTTGGTTTTCCTAGGATAAATTCTTGTGTTCTTGTGTCTATTGTGCATGGTTAATATTTCTAGATCTTGTTATTTATGTTGCATTGTAATAGTTGATATTCTCAGTGTATATTTATTCTATGATAACTGTGGCATGAAATGAAATTTTGCATTGAAATTATAAAACAATAACTATCAGATCCAAGAATCAGAGAATTCAACAAGGATGTAGTAAGGTAGTTTCCATGAGAGAAAGTGATAACTCGGCTCTATCAAATGACCATTTCCAAGCCATCTAGTGAAACATAAGGGATTCCAATGGAGGTATCCATATACAACATTGATTTATGTTCTTTGAAAGGTGAGGAGGTTGGTAGGCGCATTGGATGTCTTTCATGTGATGTGTGTCCTTCCAAGCTAATAATGTGTAATTTCTACATTGAGATCCTCGAATTCAACCAAATGTTGTGGTCTATAACATTCTATTAAATTCCCATGTTCCTTGTATGTAATGGAAAGGATCCTTTTGGGTGTTGAAACAAATGAAGAAAAGTGGGTCGAAAGTTTTTCCAAGATGATTTGAATGGGGCCAAAGGATGGCTTGAATTCCAAACCATTAGAAAGGATGTGCATAACGGATTCAAGGGTGCAATACAAATCCCAAGCAATATGGGATAACTTCATGAAGGTCAAATATGGAATATGGCCCATGGAGAAAGAAAATACATGCTAAATCTCAAGAGAGAGGTAGCATCACCATGTTATAGAGTTTTGTGTCTTCTAGTGATTATATCTCCCAAAATAGGAAAAAATATTCTAACACCCCATTTTAGATTACATAAAAACCTTTCAAATGATTTATAATGCACCCTCTAAAATTTATTGTAGATGCCATTGTAGTTGTTCAAAGTTAACATAAGAGGCACATGCTTCATTCTATCCATGAATTGGTGATATTATGGTTGGGAAAAAGTAGGTAAGATAAGAGAGGGATGGAATGAGGTAACCCAAGATTGTAAATGTTTACTGAAAATTTTTAGGTCGTGCTATGCTTGTGTGAAGATACAAGAATACTTGATATTAGAGGGATAAGTGTAGAGGAACGCAAAATATGCCTAAAAGTAAAATATTTCAGAAATAAAATAAATTTTCATCACAAATGAAACATTCACAAATTAAGTAATCCCTTTTAAAGTTTGGGTATAATGGGTTTTGTATCGTAGAAAAAGAAGACGTTCCTGGGTCAACTCGATTCAAATTGTAATCAACCAGTAGCTCTTCGCCTACCGTTATTGTTTTCACCGCACATACAAATATCCTACTACCTTCACACTCCTAAAAAATGCAATTGGGTTCCTTTCTTGTCGTCCCATGCCTTGTACTGTTTATAAGACCTGCAATATTCCTCAATGCCTTTGGCCTTCAATCAATATACATAGTCTCTCCTTTATTCTTATTATTGTCTTTTAGTTGTATATAATTTGTGGCGAGTGTGTATCTCCATATACTAGACATATATTGGACCAACCTCAACCATACTCCATAAGTGTAGCATGGTCTAACATACTCAAACAATTCAACTAATCCGCGATATTTTACCTTTATGCTGTCCATGGAGAATAAACCAAGGCCATGGATGGATGACGGAGGAATGCGATACATCCTCTCATTAACACAGAAGTCGGTGTCCAACTCGGGCAGTTTCTTGCATACCCATTGTTTCAGTAGGTTTTTGTACCTCAAGGGAACCTCGATGTCACCTATTCTCTCATCATCATAAGAGAATTATCCTCCTTCAGCAAGAAAGAATTTCATGTACCTGTCAAACTTTCTTCTAACCTTTTCACCTCTAGTTGATTTCGCCTTATAACATGTGTTGGATATGTTTTCCCTTGTCCCTCTCGAAATTTCATCGCTCGAGCTGGATGATAGGTCTGATAGATAAATATTTGGTTGTACCTACACTCCATCGAGGGAGAAGGAAACGTTAGGCCAATGATCTTCATATTATAGTATAGCTAAAGATAAACATTGAAAATATAACTTGACATGTAAGACTTTTGCATATAGGGTTGGAGCCAAACCTTTGAGAAAACATAGAGTATTTCTTCACTCAGTATTTTGGGTAGGTGTTGGGCCAAAATTATGGGGGAAGACATAATAAATAACTTAGAATTTCCCATCTAATTTGTATCCCACCTCTAATTTATAAGAATTCATGAGGGATTTCTTCATGCTAGTTAGTAGGTTATATGGTGAAAATGATTTCTCTTATATGCAGAAGAATTGGGTTCCCTCAATACACCAAATGTTGAAGAAGGAAGTTGTAATATAGATGACTAGAGAAAATGATTGTTATATTTGAGTAGAACAAAGGTATAAAAAGACCTTATAGGAGTTTCGTGGGTTTATAGAAGTTTCATGTTTTGTGGGTTTATATTACATCATGATCTAAGGAAAAAATCCTTACCCTTATTGAATTCATTCTACACATGTGGGGTGGAACCAATGGTAGAAGAACCTTGTTTCTGATGTAATGAATTTTGGTGACAATAATGATTTTGTTCATGGTTCCATTTTGACCATAATTTCAAGTTTTGATACCTCCAAATTCATCCATAGTTTACAAAAAACTAAAATCCACCAAATTGATTAGAATTACCAAAAGTTGAAACCCAATTGAAATTGTTGCAAGAGGGTTGTTTTGTGTATATATTGTTTGACTTTGTATTAGGCCATTAGATAGCACCACAAATTCCAACAACCAAGAGAAGAATTCTTTGCAACAATAGCTTCAAATAGATGGCACAAAGATGCCTGGTATTGTTCTTTGTTTCTTGAATGTGTTCATAATTGTTACAAATTGATACACATAAAGAAAAAATTGATTTTTCCTCCATATGATGGGAAAGATGTCAAAATGATACTGACATTATTTGTTAAGGTAAAAGGATGACTTGGTTCAACTATTTAATACAATTCCATATGTAAAGGATAATACAATTCCATATGTAAAGGATGAGATAGAAAACAATTCTGACTCACAAATTTCCTTTTAGATTTGAATTGAATTAATGTATTTGAAAGTGTTCGATATTTAATCATGGATAGTTGTATTATCCGAACTAGTGGGCTTCTAGAAATGATCAACGAAAAAAATCTGATGCTCAAGCTTCATGTGTCTACAAATATCAAAATACTTGCAGACAATTTTTGGCTAGAGATTTCAACCAACGTCTCTATAATAGAAATATTATATGAAGATGAAGGTTTTGATCAATGACAACTCGTTGGAATGGTAGACTCAAAGGTTTTCTTATTACCTTGGTGATCTCAATGACTCCTTGTCAAATGCACTATAATAGAAATATTATATAAAGATGAAGGTTTTGGTCAATGACAGATCGTTGGAATGGTAGCTTCAAAGGATTTTCTATTACCTAGGTGATCTCAACGACTCCTTGTCATATCCACTAAGTGTTGGAACTTTGTTTAATGTATTGAAGTATTCAAATTACAGGCATGCTTTACTTGTTAAATTCATATATGAGTAATCCACTCTTTTCATGAAAGATGCATAGTCTGATAAAGATTAAGTGGAGATAGACCCTAGACTAGAGGAAATAGTAGAAAGAATGCTTGAAAAGTGCATGCTAGATGGAAAGTTCCAATAGGATTTGGGAATTGCATTGGAGTGTCAAGACTTAAGTTAGAAGAGTTGATCTTAAGTTAGAGGTGATCTACCATTTCCTGATTATTTAAGCATTTGTGAGTGCCTCATGTTTCTACATGAGTTTGTGACTATTGCAAGTATATTGGAGAAACTCCTAAGAGGGGACACAGATGATGCCTTGTTTTACTTTGAGATAGGTTTTGATTTTTTTGAAAATGAGGATTAGGATTTCCTAAGAAATGTTAGAAATCAACTTCCTGAGCCCAAGCATCAAGGCACCAGAAGTGCAGATCTTGGAAAATATTCCGTCGTGCAAGGTGATGTTTCTAATAATGTAAACACTACTTCGATTCAAATTCCTATTGCAATGGATACCTCTAACGATGTCCACGTGACAAGCAATGAAAGGAGGAAACCATGTTTGAAGAGAATATGAGAAAGAAGCATATTTTTCCCATTGGAGTGCAACATTCTAGAGAGCATGTGTGTGTGTGCCCATATATAAAAAATTGAGATTTCATTTAACCAAATATAAAAATACAAACCCTATGAATTGGGTCTAGAGAGGCTCTTATTGAACTAAGGTTATTTACCTATTGATAGGGTCTAAATGGCCTATTAAGAATGGGTTTAAACCTGCAAATTAGGTTTACAGTTTAAACCCCAAAATGATGGTAAGAAATCAACTCCAAACATTATTCAGGGTGTATTTGCCAAAATTTTAATGTCAATGTAGAATTTCACTCACTTAAAAGACAACAAAAACAATAAGTTTTGGTATCCTGGAAAAGAATAAAACTTACAATGGTTTTTTCCTCCTCCTCTCCCTCGTTCTCCCTTTCTACCGGCCTCATCCACTCTGTCGTGTGTGCCTCTTTCTCCCCTGCCATGCATGCCTCCTTCTCCCCTGCTACCCTACCCTCCTTCTCTATGCGTTGTGTGTGCCTTCTCTRCTATCGGCTTCCCCTGTGTGTCATGCATGCCTCCTTATCCTCCTCCTCTCCCTCCTTATCCTTCTCCTCCACTCTATGTGTGCAAACTGCATGAAGCTACTTGAGGTTCAACTCAAAAAATATGAGCACAATTTTCGTTTTAGTTTTTTTAAATGTTGTTTTTTGTTTTGTTTTTGTTTTTGTATTATTTATAATATATATAATTAATATATATATATATATATATATATATATATTATAATATATATATTATATATATTATAATATATATAGTGAAGGCATGTGAATAGTCTATCCAGGTGCGGGGAGTCTTCCTGATGACAGGGGAAAACAAATGGTGCATTACACCGGGGGTTAGGGGAATTGTCAAATAATCTATCCAAAGCATACTCATTATTATGTGGGCTCACTATAGCTAGGGAACTTGGGATCAAAGAGATAACAATATTTGGGGATTCAACGATGATTATCAAGGAAACACTAAACCACTCTAATCATAGAGTGATCAAGCTATAGGGCATCATTGAGCGAGTTCCAAAAGTTCTATCTCAGTTTGACAGGGCTAATCTCTTTCACTTTCAAAGAGAATTGAATAGAAAAGAAAATCACTTGGAAAAATATGCCACCACATTCAAATTAGGAGTTCTAATGGAAAATTGTTTTTTTTCCAAACCACTATCCCTTAGATTTAATCAATGTATATGGACAAAGTTACAATTCAAATCACACAACCAATGGTCATCAATGCAGGTCAAATCCGCTCAATGCTATTGGAGGATGAACAATTGATGCATATGGTGGTGGATCATCAAGATCTTATGAGCGCATATCCACATTTATTTTAGCTAAGATTGTAGTTGGTTTATCAAGGCAAAGATATGGGGTGGGGTAATCAATTTGAGATCATTTTGATGAGGGTGATGCAAAATTCAGCACAAAAGAGGAAATAAAGTGGAGAAAGGGCACATGACAATGAGGTGTGGTAGTGGTTTTGTTCGGAAATGGACAAGGGAGGGGGGGCATATGGAATGGTAGCATCATTTCTCAATGATGGACATGGGAGGTTGGAAATTTGGACTTGTTTTGGTGTTGCACTATTGATAATTCAACCATCAAACTTGTATGGAATTTCATTACTTTTTACGTTGATTTTTCCCTTTGGAAAATGGATGTTATAAGAGCCAGGGAATTTTCCTTATACCCGTATTTCATCCTCGATTGCTTGGTTTTGGGACCTCTATCTATGAATTTGAATAAGCTTGATTGGAAGGTTGATTGGTTCACAATGGAAAGTGTTGATCTTTGGAATATTAAGAAGATTCTATGAAGGCATGAGGAGGTCTCCCTAGGACAACAACAATTTCATTTTATCCCTTACCTCTAGAGTTGCAGAGCTAGAGCACTCATTTTCATCACATAATGTCAACCAGACAAGTCTTATTTCACCAAAATGCCTAATGGACACTTTTGAGGTAGAGTGTGGCATGCTTAGAGTTTCAGTGGCTTCACGGAGGATGGAGAATCTCTCATTGCCATCCAACAATCAAGGAACTCATAGTTCTATTCATCGAGGGGATATTGAGGCAAATACTGTTTTTCGAAACCAAGTGCCAATGGATATAGGAGTAGGCTACGAATATACATACAAGGAGCACAAATATCAAAACAACATGTACGTTTAATACATTATCTATGTTTTTTAAAGCTCGATGTATTTTGAGACAATTTTATAGGAAAGCTTCATATAAGAACACTTGAAATGTTGGTTTAATGTCTTTTTACCATAGATCTGAATATAAAAACATGCTCTATAAGGAGAATCTATGTAACAATAGAAGTACTCATTGTTTGCCTCAACACAATATAGTTTAATATATTAATACAAGTTTAATTCCAATTAAAAAAATATTGTAGAAACATATATGTTTATAACATTTCCAAACATATCCCACATTTATATAATTTTTTTTAACTTCCCACTTTTTCTTAAATAAAAGGATACAAAATTACTAAAAATGGACAATATTTTACTTTCCTGACCAAAAACATGATATAAAAAAGGTATAAAATGTCATGCCAATTGAACATATTTTATTCCTTTTAACTCTCGTAAAAGATATAAGTGTACTAACAATTGAACACAATTTGCTTTCCTAAGTACCGTGTGTGTTTTCTTTTGATAAATAAAACACAATTATTTTTTACTCGTATATTCGCTTGATATGTATGAACGATTTCATGAAGGCTGTTACTCCTTTGAAATAGAAAGTGAAAGTTGGATGAGACTCTCGATATTGGTGGGAAGACTGAACCAAGAGTTGCAGCTTTAATGGAGGTTGACCATGTACCTTTAAAGGTTTAACTAGAGTATAAGGGTGGGTAAAGGTTAATGTTAGAGAATCGAATGGAACTCCTTAGGCCGTTCTATGTTTTTTCTCCATGGATTACAAGCTTTTGCATGGTAGTGGAGGGTGATTCATATATACTTTGGATAGTGGAGTTAGTCCTTTAACTAGTACATACTCCTTCCTTGTCTATTTTAGTGGTTAGGATAGCTTTTAATCCTCTGCTAACTTCAATGACTATTGTAAGGAAGGACTTCATCTCGCCTAATGAGCATCCATTCCTTGCGAACAAATTGAATACTCCACTAAATTAGGGTTTATGTTTTACATGATGAATCGATGATGGAAGAAAGTAGGTGTGCAAGTAAAATTTGAGTCCAAAAACCCTCCCCTGCCATTAAGCCATGAGAATAGTCTATCCATGTCAAATTTCAATGCATTCAGAAACAATTTGAAATAAATTCAGCCTTGGCCCCATTCACAGGTCATTTTTTCCCATGTCTAGTCCTAGTACAATTTCCTTATAAAATTTGTATAAGATATTTGGAGAATGATAATTTTGAAGGTGCTAGGCCTATTCCTACACACCACGGCTAGATCACCTCTCATTGGCAGTCCATGTATTCTAAACTAAAACTAATGGAGGGGTTAATGGGGCTCTTGGGAATAAAAGAAAGGGTCAGCATGGGAACCAAATTGAAAAAAGAGGTGTTAACTATACAAAACCATGAAAGGTAGGCAAGAAATGACTGTTGTAAGAAAGGATTTCATCTCACCTAATGAGCATAAATTCACTGGGAACAAATCGAATACTCCAGTAGATTAGGGTTTATGTTTTACATGATTAATTGATGATGGAAGAAAGTGGGTGTGTGAGTCAAATTTGAGTCCAGAAACCCTCCCATGTCATTAAGGCATGCGAATAGTCTATCCATGTCAAATTTCAATGCATTCGGAAACAGTTTGAAAAACATTCAATGTTGGCCCCATTCACAGGTCATTGTTGCATGTGTCTAGTCGTAGTACAATTTCCTTGTAACATTTGTATAAGATATTTGGAGAATGATAATTTTGGAGGTGCTAGGCCTATTCCTACACACCACGACCAAATCACCTCTCTTTGACAGTCCGTGTATTTTGAACTGAAAGTCATGGAGGGGCTAATGGGACTATTGGGAATAAAAGAAAGTGTCAGCATGGGCACCAAATAGAAAAAATTGGTGTTAACTATACCAAACCATGACAGGTAGGCACAAAATGATTGTTGTAATAAAGGACTTCAGCTCGCCTAATAAGCATCCATTCATGGGGAACAAATTGAATACTCCACTAGATTAGGGTTTATGTTTTACATGATGAGTTGATGATGGAAGAAAGTGGGTATGTGAGTCAAATTTGTGTCCAGAAACCTTCCCATGTCATTAAGGCATGCAAATAGTCTATCCATGTCAAATTTCTATGCATTCAGAAACAGTTTGAAAAAAATTCAACGTTGGCCCCATTCACAGGTCATTATTGCCCGTGTCTAGTCCTAGTACAATTTCCTTGTAAAATTTGTATAAGATATTTGGAGAATGATAATTTTGAAGGTGCTAGGCTTATTCCTACACACCACATCTAGATCACCTCTCATTGACAGTACGTGTATTTTGAACTGAAAGTCATGGAGGGGCTAATGGGGCTCTTGGGAATAAAATAAAGGGTTAGCATGGGCACCAAATGGAAAAAAGAGGTGTTAACTATACCAACCCATGACAGGTAGGTAAGAAATGATTGTTGTAAACAAGGAATTCATATCGCCTAATGATCATCCATTCGCTAGGAACAAATCAAATACTCCACTAAAATAGGGTTTATGTTTTACATTATGAATTAATGATGGAAGAAAGTGAGTGTGCGAGTCAAATTTGAGTCCAGAAACCCTCCCATGCCATTAAGGCGTGTGAATAGTCTATCCATGTAAAATTTCAAGGCATTGGGAAATAGTTTGAAAACAATTCAACGTTGGCCCCATTCACAGGTCATTGTTGCCTGTGTCTAGTCTTAGTACAATTTCCTTGTAAAATTTGTATAGGATATTTGGAGAATGATGATTTTGAAGGTGCTAGGCCTATTCCTACACACCACGGACATATCACCTCTCATTGATAGTCCATGTGTTTTGAGCTGAAAGTCATGGAGAGGCTAATGGGGCTCTTGGGAATAAAAGAAAGGGCCAGCATGGTCACCAAATGGAAAAATGGGGTGTTAACTATACCAACCCATGATAGGTAGGAAATAAATGACTATTGTAAGAAAGGACTTCATCTCTCCTAATGATCATCCATTCACTGGGAACAAATCGAATACTCCACTAAATTAGGGTTTATGTTTAAATGATGAATTGATGATGGAAAAAAGTGGGTGTGCAATTCAAATTTGAGTCCAGAAACCCTCCCATGACGTTAAGCCATGCGAATAGTCTATTCATGTAAAATTTGAATTCATTCGGAAATAGTTTGAAAAAAAATCAACGTTAGCCCCATTCACAGGTCATTGTTGCCCGTGTCTAGTCCTAGTACAATTTCCTTGTAAAATTTGTATAATATACTTGGAGAATGATAATTTTGAAGGTGTTAGGCCTATTCCTACACACCACGGACAAATCACCTCTGATTGACAGTCCATGTATTTTGAACTGAAAGTCATGGAGGATCTAATGGGGCTCTTGGGAATAAAATAAAGGGTCAGCATGGGCACCAAATGGAAAAAAGAGGTGTTAACTATACCAACCCATGACAGGTAGGCAATAAATGATTTTTGTAAGAAAGAACTTCATCTTGCCTAATGATCATCCATTCACTCGGAACAAATCGAATACTCCACTAAACTAGGGTTTATGTTTTACATGATGAATTGATGATTGAAGAAAGTGGGTGTGCGAGTCAAATTTGAGTCCATAAACCCTCCCATGACATTAAGGCATGCAAATAGTCTATCCATGTCAAATTTCAATGCATTTGGAAACAGTTTGAAAAAAATTCAACGTTGGCCCCATTCACATGTCATTGTTGCCCATGTCTAGTCCTAGTACAATTTCCTTGTAAAAATTGTATAAGATATTTGGAGAATGATAATTTTGAAGGTGTTAGGCCTATTCCTACACACCAAGGCCAGATCACCTCTCATTGAAAGTCTTTGTATTGATCCCTTTTAGTTTTGGGTTGTTAGTTTTTCCAATTGCACGCTCCTTTAACAGGTGCCATGAAAAATCCCTTTATACCTTTTTTCCAAAATGCCAAGAATACCTAACCTTATTTGTCTTTGTGTGGAGGTACTATCCCGGGGCATAGGAAATTGGAACTAGAACTTGGCTTTCGAGCGAAGTTCTTTAAGTCAAGTCAACTTTTATGAGAAAACATTGTTTTTCATGAGCTTCTCTTGGTTTCAAGAATGGTTCATTCTCTACTAAACAGGGGAAACCACATGAATATGGAAGCTCTAATTATGCCCCCCACCCCACATCACTCTCAATTTCCCCATACCCAATACGAAATAATAAAGAACGTGTAAAATACTATATTATACAAAATAAAAACATACAAATATCATCATATAAAACACATACCTGTATATATCATTCATCTTATTCTTCATCAAACTCAACATCGTCA
Source organism: Picea mariana (assembly GCA_032191745.1). Classification (NCBI taxonomy): domain Eukaryota; kingdom Viridiplantae; phylum Streptophyta; class Pinopsida; order Pinales; family Pinaceae; genus Picea; species Picea mariana. The sequence continues at coordinate 382,207 of JASDQU010100217.1, read as the reverse complement.
ATATTATCTTCATCATGAACACTGTCATTTCCCAAATACCCAATATATCTAGATTCAATAACTATAATTTAAAATGACACTAAGATTAAATGAAAGAAAAAAAACATAAGAGATCTGTAGTACAAATGACTCACCACATGTAGGAATATCATTGATCCTCTTCTTCATCCAACTCATCATATTCGGTATCATCATCTGGTATTATAGAATCATTGTTGAATGGATTGGCCATATCAACATCATCATCAGTACTGTCATAATTTTCCATAATATCATCATCAGATATAGCGTCATCGAGAACATTATCATCTACATCATATGGTCGATCAACTTCTTCAACTTCGTCATCTGAAGATACACGGTATAACTCCTCATGTTCCTCTATATCACCTTCTAGTTCTTGAATATCATATTCTTCCAGTACATTATACTTTACAGACCTTCCTCTTGGATCATATCTAACAATAAATGACCAACCTAGTTTACCAGGAACCTCACAATAGAATACCTTCTCACATTGGCTTGGAAGAACATAACTTTCTAGACCCGATAGAAATGTCCTTGTATTAACCATGGAATCCATTGTCATGTTGAATAATAGTTCTTTCAGGATCAGGTTCATTTATCCGTAAACGATACCATTTGACCTCAAACAAAATTATCTTGAGGGATTTGAAGTCACACTCAATTATATCATCGAAATGTCCATAATATCTATTTTATGTTATTTTTGGATGTTTGTCACTTCTAGAAGAAACATTAGTGACTTGAAACACTACAGTTATCCCTGAATCGATGGTTTTCTTAGTGGCATCCACCCTTTTGACTCGAAATGTTCGACCATCCATTATACCACATAGCTTTGTGGTGCTTCAACTGGAATATTCCCAACAAGTACAAAATAGATTAATAATTAATAAACGTATTTAAACTTAATAAATATTAAAAAATAATACATTAACATTTTGTATAATAACATAAAGTGCAAGTAAACTTTTATATGCTTACTTGTTTATCTTTCAAACCATATGCTAAATCAATCTCCCTCTACATAAGATTGTGATCTTCATTATGATGAGCTCTTTTAATTAATGTAGCCACCCCTTCCCATGATAACCTACCATGATGTTGTTCACATTGTTCTATCCATAGCTTCATCCAATCAATATTGTTAGCAATGTATAAATGTAGTGCATCCCACACTCGACTAGCTGCAATGAAAAAAATATAAATTAGTAAGAATATTGAATAATAATAATTGATGGAGATAAAAAATTGAGTTTATTCAAATATTGACCTCATGGTTGAGTACATGAATTATCGTTGCTAGGGTTCTTCTCTGAAACCTGCACCATCCCCCACCTTTCTCCCACAACCGTGACCATGGAGACTGAGGGAGGGGTTCCCCTAGCCCCCTCTTATAGCACTGTAACAGGAAAGGAGCACGGGTCCAATCTTTCGAAATGCCCAACATTCAAACTCCCAGTTGGAATGAAAAAAATAACTGGGAGGATGAAATGCCGAAGGAAAACCTAATGGATATTGACTCAGAAACCAACCAATCAAGATCTCAATGAACCTGGGAAACTGGAAAATGCATTCCAAAAGCACCGATCACTCCCAAATACACCATCATCTAGCTGAGAATGGAGGATCAGAAACAATACATGCATGACTTTTCTGTAATAGGAAAATTCTTGGGATTATTGCCCTCACAGAAAGACCTCGTCAAATGGATTCACCATTGGTGGAAACCCAAGGGCCATTACGACCTCCAACTAAGATCAAAAGGCTTCTTCACAATCATACTGCAGAATCTGGAGGATAGGAATCAAATCTTCAAAGGCGGGTCGTACTTCTATAACTCGACAGGCCTGTTTCTCCAATTTTGGATGGAGAGATTCAGCCCGAAAAAAGAATACTTCACACATGCTCCGGTCTGGTTACAAATCTACTTGTTTCCATAGGAATTCTGGCTGGAGGAGATCCTTGCAGGGATTGGCAACACCATCGTCAGTTATGTCAAAGCTTCGGAGGCAACAAAACAATAAAGGTACACTGCCTATGCCTGCATATGTGTCTATTTAAATATTTTTAAACCCTTCCCTGAAACCATCATCTTGGACTATCAAGATGAGGAATGGTCACAAACCCTTGACTATGATCATATCCCCTTTCACTGCCGCAAGTGTCACTAGAACGAACATATTTTCTGAGAATTCCCTTTAAATAACCCCACCAAGACAAATCAAGAAAACTCTGAAAAAACCAAGGACGAATTCACCTAGGTCACGGGTAGATAGAAGCATCAGATGAAAAGGATACCACCCTAGGCACCGGCTGGACCCCCCACCATGAATTCATTTGATGCCCTTCAAACCCCGGTGGATACACCCTCTTCCTCCACCAAACCCCTGAAAACCCCTACAACCGACCAACTCTCTACCACACAGTATCCCCCTACTCTCTCCTCCTCACAACCAATAGCCGTGGCAACCTCCCTTCCAACCAATCTTGGGCTAGATATGGGAGATCCAGACATAGATCTGGAGGATCTAGAGATAGAAGGAATTGATATGGCACACCTGGAACAAGCCTATCGAAAGCAACAACTATATACAATACCGCCTGACCAGCTATGCAAAGTGCATAAAGTCTTTCTTAAATCTTCTACCGGAGGTAAATCCCAAGCCAACACAAACCTGGGAATACAAAAAGAAACCACCAAGAAACAAAAAAAAAACATAAAGGAGGAGAAAAAAAGAGGCAGAAAGCTGAAACACCAACTCATCCAGAACGTCAACAACTTCCTTGTCAACTCAGGTCAAATTCAATTGATCTCAGATAGCTTCCCCCCCCCTCCAACCCCCACCGTACTCATGAATATACTATCCTAGAACACAAGAGGCATCAACGCAAGGAGCAAACAAACCTTGCTCAAAGACAGAATCAGGAAGGAACATCCAGACATTCTACTCCTATAAGAAACAAAATGTGTGGGCACAGAGGCACAGACCACACTCCAGCGATGTTGGACATAGGAAAATCACGTGGCAGTGGATGCTAATGGAGCAGTAGGAGGATTGATACTACTCTGGAATCTAGCTACAGTCTTTCTTGACAAATTTTTCACTTCCAAGTGGACCATCACAACCTCCTTTCACCTTATTGGCTCGAAAAAACAAGCCTACATCATGAACTTCTATCGACCCCCCAGACCAGGGGACAAAGAAGAATTCCTCCAACACACAGAGTGGATAGAATAACTATTAGGACCCCAAAGGTGGATCCTTGGGGGTGACTTCAACATGATCACAGAGCTGGAGGAGAAAAAAGGAGGCAATCGCTTCCTGGGAAATGACATCCTTCTCCTCAACCGTACCATAGGCCATCTACAACTCATTGATGTTGAAACAGATAATGGGCCTTTGAACTAGTCCAAGAGATGCATGGGAGCCCATCATATATCTAGCAGATTGGACCACTTCCTCATTTATGAAGATATCATGATGGATGGTCTAGCTTGGAATGCCACAGTCATTGATGTAGCAGGCTCAGATCATTCACCAATTCTTCTAACCCTTAACATTACCGGCACCTGCAGACGAAAGCCCTTCCATTTTGAAAATTTTTGGTTGACTCACCCAGACTTCCAAGCAAACATCAAGGCCTGGTGGGAAGCGACAACCATCCAAACAAGAACCCCGATGTATAGATTCCAACAAAGACTAAAAAACCTTAAGCAACAACTCAAAACTTGGAACAAGACCACCTTTGGAAATATCTTCCAAGCTCACGAACTTATCCAACAACAAATGCAAACACTACAACATCAAATCAGAACACAAGGTCTAACGGAAGCCATAAAATTATAGGAAACACTTCTCAACCATCTGATTGTTGATAGGAAAGCACAAGAGGAGGTTCTTTGGAGACAAAAATCTCACATCACTTGGCTGAAAGAGGGAGAAAAAAACACTAAATTCTTCCACAAATCGATGGTACAGAGGCGCAAGTCCAATTGCATTACACATCTCATTTCAGTGCAAGGCACATAAATACAGCAACATGCAGATGTGGAAAAGGAGTCACTTACCTACTACCAATCTCTCCTCATAGAACCCCCAAATGATCACTCACAAGCCATAGCTTCTATCCTTCATCACATACCCAAGAAGGTCACCAAGGAGCAAAATGAAACACTGATGAGACCAATAACTCAAGACAAGGTAGATCAGTCACTAAAGGCCACCCTGCTTAGCAAGGCACCTGGACCAGACAAATTCACTTCTAATTTCTTTCACTACTATTGGAATATCATCCGTAAGTATGTGTGGGAAATCATTGAGGAATCTAGAAGATCTGGAAAGGTCCTTCAAGCCCTCAATGCAACTTTTCTCACCCTCATCCCTAAAGAGATTCACACCACCTCTCCAGCTCAATTCATAGCCATATCCCTCTACAATGTAATCTATAAACTCCTAATGAATATCATTGCCACCAGGCTTAAACCCATCTTACCATTCCTAATCTCCCTTGAGAAATATGGTTATGTAGAAGGGCGCTATATTCTGGACAGCATCATCCTGGCTCACAAAGTTATCCATTCCCTCTGCTCCACTAAAACTCAAGGCATGCTCCTAAAGATGGATCTCTCCAAAGCCTTCGACAAACTAAATTGGGGCTACTTAAAATCCACTCTCCTAGCCTTCGGCTTCGATCTCGCCTAGGTCTCTTGGATTTTTAACCTCACCTCTTCAACACTATTCTCAATCCTCATCAATGGCATCCCCACCAAACCCCTATCCCCCTCAAGAGGAATTCGACAAGGAGACCCTCTCTCGCCCTTCCTTTTCATCCTCATGGCAGAAGGGCTCAGTCGCATGCTTAAAGAAACCATCAAGGGCCACTCTCTCTCAGGCCTCGCCCCCCATGGAATTTATCTCCCCATCTCTCACAGCCAATTTGTAGACAACTTTCTTCTGATGGGAATCTCCACTGCCAGAGAATCCCTTTGTTTCAGATCCACCTTTGACCTCTTCTGTGAAGCTTCAGGCATGGAGGTGAACTTAACCAAATCCTAGGTCTTCTTTTTCAACATGCCTTTAGTCATCCAAAACCATCTCACTCACCTCATGGGCTTTACCCGCAATGTCCTTTCGTTAGTCTACCTTGGCATCCCCCTGATCAATAACTCTCTCAGGAGTGCCTCCTGGAACTCCTTGCTATCCAATTTAAGGAAGAGACTCTCCCTTTGGACCTTTCAAGATCTCAATCTGCTTGGGTACCTCATTCTTTTTAAATCTTTCCTCCAAGCTCTCCCGATCTACACCTTTTCTTCCTTAGCAACCCCGAGTTCTATCCACAACACCCTAAGAACAATCCAAATAAGATTTCTATGTAAAGGTGTCAAGGAAGGACACAAAATCTCATCGGTAAGATGGCAAAAGGTATGTAACCCAAAAAAAGTAGTTGACCTTGGTTTACGTGACCCAACCACTCTTAACAAAGTCCTTAGTGATAAAATATAGTGGCGATGGATGAAAAGACCCCAGGATATCTGAGCATGTTTGTGGAGGGAAAAATATACCCATACTACCCCAGAAAAAGAATTGATCAGATGGAACGGTCAAAGCCTAGGTTCTCTCATTTGAAATGCTGCCAGAAATAATCAAGGGCTTGTCATGGACCACTCGTTCTGGGAACTGCAAAATGTCACTTCAGCAAACTTCTGGAGTGACTCATGACAAAAAATCCCTACCTTGAACATGGATCCCAACCTCAGATACCTCATTCCCCTTACAACTGTTGTGGGACTACACAAAGTCATCAATTTCTGGAAGCCCTTTGATCTAGGAGAATTATGACGCACCTAGAAAAACACTCACGAGCATCTAAATATTCCTCTACATGTCAACCTCAGACCCCTGCAGGAGCACCTTGCCTCCAGGAAAATCTCAATCAATAAGGGGAGGACATCCTCAGGTGGGGCCACTCACCCACAGGCACCTTCAACATTCTTGAAGTGTATTCCCTAAAAGAAAATCACAGCACATTGCCTCATGAGGAAATTTGGGGAAAAATCTAGGATATGAAATCTTGGCCGAAAGTGAGCACCTTTCTCTGGTTAGTGGCACACGACAACATCCTCACTTGGGATAACTTAAGAAAATGAGGTTTCATCGGGTCGTCTTGGTGTAAGCTCTATGAACAAGAGGAAGAAACTCTAAATCATCTCCTCAACTTCTTCCCCTACAACTCGTGCATTTGGGACCAGAGCGCCAGCATCATGAGAACATCAGATAGAAACTGCCTAGGCCCAAAAGATACTATTGCAATATGGAGAATCTCAATCTTCCACTCTCCCATTCTTAATAGAATATGGCAACTTCTCCCAGGCTTCATCCTATGGCAGATATGGAAAGAGTGGAAAAAATTAATTTTCAACTCAGTCAGCAAAACGTGGCAAGAGGTTTGGAACAAAATCCACACCAATATCAACGAAACCATATCGTTGCATACCTGGATGGTGTAGGACTAGAAAATCTCCCAGAATGAACATCACATCCTCAAATCTTGGAACATAAATATCACGCCAACCCTGGAATGGCCCAGGGCAGCTGCCAGTCACACGAGCATCCCCACCCTTTGGGAAGCTCCACCTCAAAATTTCTTTAAACTAAATTTTGATGGAGCCTCCAAAGGGAACCTGGGACCAGCTGGGTACAGGGCAGTCATTCGCAATAGTGATGGAGAAATCCTACACATCCTAGAAGGTATCATGGGGCATACTACCAACAATGCTACAGAAATATGGAGCCTTCTTTGTGGGTTACAAGAAGCTTCGGACCTACATCTCTTTCCTCTCATCGTAGAAAGTGATTCACAAATTGTTGTCAAGCTCCTCTCTCATCTGATCAATGGGGCATATGTGGAGAAATTATCTCCCATCTGGCGACTCACGAATGGGCTCTGTAGAATTAATTCTATTCTCCAGCCCCAACAGGTCATCCTTCCCTCCCATGTTAGAAGAACGACCAACCAAGTAGTTGATTGGCTGGAAAATTTTGGAGTTGAGCTGGAAGAAGGCACCTTCTCCTATACTCCTTCTACCAACCCCACTCACCCTTTGGTCATCACTTATAAGACCATAGCTCACACCAAAGATCTTCCCCCAGATGGGGTGCTCGATTGACATGATAGCTACATCAATGCCCGCCACCACTTGGCCACCTCATAGGCCACCTGGAATACGTTCCTCACCACATCCTCACCCCGATCACTTCCAGTCTTTACACCACCTGCCACCACCCTCACTCCCGCACTTGCATTTCAATGCTCACTCGCGCAGGGGGATCTGCAACTCGTGTATCCTCACGAAGCAGTGCAGATGCTCTTCCCCATCGCTTCATCTTACACCCAGGACCCTGCTTCATCTGATAATGATGGGGAATCTAGCTCTTCATTGCCTTTGTTTTCAATTCCAAGCACCAAGTTTCCAGAGCTCTCCCACCCCTCTGCCATCCTCTGAGCTCGGGTGTGACCTCACAGGGTTTTCAGTTGGATTTATGTGTTTGTTCCACACTATGCCACGACCCTATGGTAGGCCAAAGCAGGGGGAATCTTGGTACCTAATTCATGGTAGACTTCCACGTGCAACCAAGGCTTAGGATGAACCAGTCACTTCCTCTGCACCGCTCCTAGAAGTTATTCCTGCAGACCCTCCCCTGGAGGCTCTCCTAGCTAACCCATCCCATGAAGCTCCTCCTGCAGTTCCACCCCGCAACGAGACTCCTCCCTTGGCACCTCCCCTCGGGTCCACCCCAAACCACACACCTTGCGCCCAACCAACTGGAAACCAACCTTCCTACGACATCTCCCCCCTCTCGAACCCCTATGGCTATAGGGTTGAGTGGTTCGATATGTATGGGAATTCACTTGGTTGTGTGCCTCTGCCTCCGTCTCCCCCTCCATATCCATTTTACCCACCCTCCCCCCCTTGACCCCCTTTCACCAGCCCCCTTCCCACCTCCCCCCTAAGATCTGGCTCCTCCTCCCCTATCCAAACCCACCCCAACCTCCCCTGTGCTTTGTGCACGGATAGAACAAAACTCTTGCAAGATATCAAATTGATGAAAAAAGACCTAGAAATTATCAATTTGATGAAAAATGATTTGGAAGAGATCAAAGAGACAATTCTCGATGCACAACAGAAGGAATCCTATCACTGGAGAAGAGTGGACTCCCTGATGATGTTCCTGCAAGATATTCAACAATCCATGGAGGAATGTGGAAAAGGAAAAGCTCCGATGAAGAAGGTTTCTGCAGGACTGCATCTTGGTCCAGTTTTTTAGGGTCTTGCTGTGTTTTTTGAGTTTTTTTAGACCTTAATTATGCACCTCAGTCCTGCTTGGCCTAGTAGTCTAGTTACCTTTCAGTGGCATGACCATGGCAATGGTGGTTTCCCAACTAGGCACCGAATCCATGTGATTTTTTGGAGATCTAGCATTACTAGTTTTTGGACATCTGGCATAGTGGTTTCCCTTCTAGGCACTGCAACCATGTGGCTAATAGCCCACAGATAGCTGTAATTTTTTGAAAGGAATCAATACAATACAACACTCTAACTTACAAAAAAAAAAAATTGATGGAGGTATAATATAAATTGAAGAAATACAATATACATAAAAATCAAATAATATAATTCCTTTCACTTTCCTCATTTTACCATTCCTGACAAAGACCTCCACTTCAGATATTTTGATGTTATTGACACCCCAAATGCAATGCATATTAATTTTCCTCCCTAAATCAGGAAGATAATCGCTAATATACACTAATGTTTGATATACCATATACCCCTCCACCATACAACCCTCGGGACGTGCTCTTTGTCTAACTAAATCCTTCAATGACTTCAATTGTCTCTCCACCATCCACATTGACCTTGTGTGTATAGGTACACACAATTCAATCTCCTCGACCTGGTGTATGAAGTAGTGTTCTTGCGCATTGAAAAATGATGGAGGTATATACTTTTGCATTGCACACATTAAATGAGGAATTTCTCTCTTCCAATATTTTATATCTTCCTTATGGATTTATTTAGATGACAACCACCTACAAATTTTACGAGAACAAATCTGTTTCAACAAAGAAAATATTGTATACATGAATATTACAAGTAAGACACATGTCATCAAAAACTTCTACAACATTTTTATTACATATAAATAATAATACGCAATTCATCTATCGTTATTTACTCATGTATTTTCCATGGTCGTATATAACTTGTTTTATGTTGTTGTCAAAGCTGTCGGGCAAAGATAGAGGTAGAACATACTGTAACAAAACAATGGCACATTAATAAATTTCTGATTTCATATTAACAATATTTTTACAAAATTTAAAAATATTACATCGATTCCTACCAATACATAACAAATATACGAAAGAAATTACCTTGATGAAGGTATGCCAGTCATGAGTTTTTAACCTGCCAAATTCACCTTTCTTTGTTAATATATATTCTTGATGTTTGAAGCAAATCCTGTTGGAAATCTAATTTTTCGAATGAGCTCTTTTACAACATTGCTTTCATCTTCTTTAAATAACCATGGGAGGCTATTTCGATCGACTCCATTAGTCCTATTTAAATCAATAATATTTAGCATTGCATGATTGGATTCTTGAATGTTACTACAAATTTTAGAAATGTTTTCTTTGTCACTCCTTCCATCTAAGATTATCCACAACATTTCTGTTACGTTCTTCTAGATATGCATTGTGTTGAACAAATGAGTTATTTCTAGTTGCTCATAGTAGTGCAACCTACTGAATTGTTTGGGGAAACTTTCCATTCCTCATGGAAGAAGATCAATGCCTTGATGACCAACTATATGTTACATAAATGAAATTAACACAACAATTATTAGATTATAAACAGTAGACATGAGAATTCAACACCATTAAAAAATGTAATATACTGCATACAATGATGAAGATTGACTTACATTGACGATTTGATCTGTTATATTCCAACTTCCATAGGTGTGGTGTCATTCTTCATGGTTTTATCCAAGTCTCCTCTTTACCATTGAAAATATGTTTATCGGTATTTCGATACCTATGGTTCTTAGGGAGAAAGTTCCTATATTCATCAAACACCTCCTTTCCTAAACTTCTTGCATGATGAGATCTCATCCTAGGACCACAAACCGGACATGCAAATTTACCCTTTGTTTGCAGAAGTTAAGCATCAATGGCAGCATTAGTTATATAACAAGCAATTATTTAAAAAACAAACATTATAATATCATTAACATCTAACTTATTTAAGTGCTATAGTGTGTTACATACCACAGAAATGTGATAGTCCTGGTGCATCGTGAATTGTCCATGTAAGAATCCCATGGAATTGAAATCCTCTTTGACCTATTGGTTTAGAGATGTCGTACATAGTGATGTCATCCCATAACTTTAACAGCTCATCGACAAGAGGCTCAATATATACATTCTTATCTTTCAATTGGTACTTACCTAAATTGTTAAAAAATACACATAATTACTACACTTTGTATACATATATGAAATTGTGCAATTAACAAGACAAATGAAATGTTAAACATTCAAAAAACAATATCATTATAAAAATATACCTCGAACAATCATTGCCAACATTGTGTGCTCTCTCTTTACTGACATCCAAGGAGGAAAGTTATTGTTTATAATAAAAATAGGCCACACCGAGTAGATAGACCTAAGCTCACCAAATGGATTTACACCCTCAGCTGCCAATGAAATCCTAACATTACGAGGTTCTTCTTTAAAAATTGGGCATGTTTCTTCGATATTTTTATATAAAGAACCATCTGCAGGCATTCGAAGAACATCATCTTCACTTCTATTCCGTGCATGGTAATCCATAAACTGTGCTATGTTTCGACATCTAAATAGTCGTTGCAGGTGTGGAATTATGGGAATATAATGAAGAACCTTGTGAGGCACCTTTTTTGTTAACTAATCAGTTCAATATCTATTGATTTGACATTGTGGGCAATTCGATTTAGATGTATATTGTCCATAATATATTATTTGATCATTGGGGCATGCATCAATAGCCTAATATTCCATTCCAATTTCTTTTAGAATAGCAGATAATTCTCGGTATGTGTGAGGTAACTTATTTGGTGATGGTAATAAATATTCACCTATCAACCTACAACAACAATATACAAAAACAAATCAATAATGAAAATTATATTAATCATTATAAATATTGCATCCTTAATTTAGACATCAATTGACACTGAAAATAAAATAAAATAAAAGTTGAAAATTGCATAAAACTATAAAATTATGTTTCTTACCTTAGGATCTGTGTCATACATGTGTTTGACAAACCATTTGATACCTTCAAGTTGACCAACAACATTATAGCAGAGAGAACACTTTTTTTGTGCCTTCATATAGGGATTCAGTGGCATTTTGAAGGATAGGTTTATCAAAAATATATTCATCATCATTGTCCTCATCACTTTCATCATTATCATCCTGCAAGTTCTCCTCCTCCATGTTGACATCATCATCTATTAGAGCATTATAAATGTCTTGAATCAGTCTATTTGTCCCATCATCATCAACTGGAATATTAATATCATCATTTTCCATAGGAATAACATGATCACCATTATCCACACGATTAAGTCCAGCTTGTTCTTCAGTATTATCTCTATGAAAACATATCCTGCTAGGAGGCATCAAATTCTTAGGATGATTTTTCTTTAATAAAAACATTGGAAGCAATAAAATACAGTTAGAGTGTATTAAAAATATTATTTTGAAAGATAAATTAAAAAAAAAAAAACAATTAATGTATAATACCCTTAAAGATCTATAATAACTAATTAATTAACATGGGACGATATTCATTGCCCCCTTCAGCGTGCCCATTCTCCCTACAATGTTTTTCAACTATTTTTAAAGGTAGTCTTCTTCCATTAAAACCCTTGCATTCACAACAAGGGCAATAACATTTCCCATCACCATGAATCATCATGTGTCACTTTAACATAACAAGCTCTCTTTTTTCGTCTGGAGTTGACATTGTAATTACCTATTACAACAAATCCATTGAAACATTATGAGTACAATATACAAATCTATTCAAATAATTTGGTATATATTTAGATATTTGTAATGAAAATTATACAGCATGTTCAGAAAAAATAAGGGACAAAGAATGAATCCTAAAAGCATGAAACATTAATAAGAGGAGGTGGATCTATTATCACCCAAAATCACAGTCCCTAATAAAAATTAGGGTATCTTTAGGGATACACAAGAGTATTGATGCCCAATATCAACAAAAGAGCCACTGCTCTTCACTTCTAGTTGGTTTTTTTCCAACTCAAGGAGGAAACCCTAAATGTAAATTTACTAAGGCAAGGATACTTACATAATCTTTTTACCCTAAATGTAGTTGAATCAATAATCTTTTTACTCTATCAAAAGTGGATAAACCATAAAATATTTCTAAGGAGTTAAAATAAACCATAACATCTGATTTAAGGAGTGAAAATAAACCATAAAATAGTTCAATAGCACCAAATTACTAAATCACACAGAAAATTTTTAAGTACTAACCTTCAAAATCTCAGCTATGTAGAGTCTGATCAATACAATGTTTCTCTTCTTGAAAGAGAATTGAAATCAAGATTTCATAAAAAACCAAAACACCATTGCATCAAAACACCTGAATGATTTTCGCAACTGTAGAAAATGATTGTCGCAACTATAACAAATTTTTCATAACTGAGATATATATAGGATTGATTTGTCGTAAATGACCATTTGATTCTCACACATGCCATTGTTGGTTGCTATAGTGAATAACTGGGGGTTGGTCATTCTACTGACCAACTTGGAAGGTTGGTCGCTAGAGCGACCAACATTTGGAACCAAAAAAAAAAAGTATATTTATTCCAAAAAAAGCAAAAAAAATATGACAAAATTTTAAACCATCGTAATATTTCATCGTAATTTGCACCCAATGTAGTAGTGCCCCAACTATAGTTGTCAGTGGTTTTGACAGGAGTTTGAAGCAATCTTGGGAAGCTTCTTTTCATCCATGTCATTTATATTGTTATTTTACATTAAGTACCTAATGATATCCATGCTCTCGATGGTGTAAATACATGCTTCTATGAGGAGGATAGGATAGGGTGTCTTACTTTTAATTTTGAGATTATCAGTTGTAAAATTCTTTTCAATTTTCTTTATATTTCTCAAGGATTTTCTAGAGATACTACATCCCTGGAATTAACATCCATATAAAATGATAAGTGTGACGAGACTCTCAAAGAGGATTTTTTTCTTATTCCATAGCCAAAGGTATACTAATTTACAATTATTTTCAAGCCCATAATAAAATTCCCACCCTCCATTTATCCTCTTTGCAATGCTATAGTTCCAATTGAGCTTGTGATGAATATTGATTCTAAGATATTTGTATGAAGGAACATTCTCGAAGCTATTGTTTTCATGTACGAAATTATCATAGGTGATATTTCTAGAGTTAATTATCATAACTTTCATTTTTCTAGTGTTCACAACCATACTAAGACCAGAGAAAAAGTCCTTGAAGATTCTTGGTTTCTTACCAAATTTATAAGGACTCCTCTTAAGAAGAATATCATTGGCATAAAGAAGAAGGATTATGACTAACTAGTGAGAGTCGAGCCAACACAACCAACATCTTCCAGATATTCTTCTAACTTGTCTATGTATATGCCAAAAATAGTAGGGGACAAGGGACAACCTTGTTTGAATCTTATATTACAATTTATTTTTTCTAACCAACCCTTAGTGTTCCTAAACCTAGAAAAAACATTCACATACAACATTACCATAACAACTCTCAACTTGAAAGAAATATTTAACTCTTCTATCCTATTCCAAAGGTTAGTCTATGGTACTATGTAAAAAGGTTTTCTAAAAGCAATGAAACAATCAAGGAAATTGGTTTTATTATTTTTACACTTGTCTCCATTGATCATAAGCATAACAAGGTGGTCCAGAGTTGAAGGATAGCCTATGAACCTTGTCTGGCCTTTAGCTCATTTTATTTGTATTTATAGCCATGTCATGATCTTCTTTTCCAAAATACTTTCATACAACTTGCCTAAAATTTGTCTAATCATAATGGTCCTATAATTAGAGGAATTGTTTTTATCTCCACTTTTTTAAATAGGTAAAATGAGGCTTTGAGTCTAGGTTTTAGGAAATCCATGCTTGAGTGCTAAATTGAAGAGATTATGTATATGGCGGATGATATTAGGCCCTCCAATTTTTAAGATCTATCTTTTGTAGCCTTTTATGTCCTTAGCTTCCCCTTTTGTAAGTCCCTCAACCCAAAAATTTATATCTTCTACAGAAATGCTTCATCGTGTGTAAAAACATTTGAAATGTTGTCCATGACAATACAAGATGATTTTTAAGGTTACATTCCCTGAAGGAAATCATATTATTTTTTTTAGTTTTATGAGTTAGAATTTTCCTCTAAAATTTCTTAGGATAGATAGCTAATTAATTTGCAAAAGTTTTTCTTGCTTTCTATTTATGTAGTGCATCTTTTCCATTTTAATTAGGGATTTGTATCTTATTTTAACGACTCATTAGAAGCATTCAAGATGACTTTTCTAACAATTTTACACTTTCATAGCAATGTTTGGTTGTACCATTTCTCTTTTTACGTAACACATGGATAGAGAATAAAAATGTTAATGCATATTTTATTTATGTAATTTACTATTAAATGTTTTGTTTTTAAATGCTAGTCTATACATATAGAAAGTCATGATAGATTAAAGAGTTAGTTGTTGTTCAAAGAGTTTGTCTAATTGATTTTTGTCAATATGATTGAATATGATTGAATATTTAGCTAATTTAATACAAAGGAGTATAGAAACATTTACTCATTTATCATATAGCAATTCAAAAAGTGATTTTTAATTACTTCTAAATTTTTATGTATTTTTTAATCGGTACATTTTATACCACATTTTCTAATAAACTAAAGCAAAAAATTAATAGAGCTAATGGTTTCCAACAAAGAGTAATTTCTTGGATTTTTCTTTTCACCATGTATTTATTAATTTTTTTTAATTATATTGTAATTGAAATATAATATTTTTTAATTTTAGTTTAACAATGTTATTGGCTTCTTTTTCATTGGAATTTGATTGAAAATTGTAAAAAAACATAGCTTTAAGGTGAAATACCTATATATCATCTTCTCCACTATAGCATTATCAATATCGTGTTATTTGAGAAATTAGATTTTTTCCATCAGCATTATGTTTATATATATGAACATCATATATATTGGTTAGTGATATTATAAAAGCTTTTTCTAGTGCTATGGTAAAAGGTTTGTCAATATGGCACCTAGTTTTGATGTGTGAATCTTTGAATATCATTTTGCTTCATTATTCCCTATAATTCTCACTATTATTCTACATAATGTGTGTTTGATTTTGGAAAAATAACTTTCACATAATTCATATGATATTAAACATTTTTTACAACTTCGTTGTATTTATTGTTTTTTTTTTTAATAAAATCTTTGAATTTCCCTTATAAATTAGACATTACTTAAATATAATCTTATGAGACTAAGTACTTTACACTAGTATCTTTATTTTTTTTTTAATTTTATAAAACAAATTGATTGATGTCACTGAACTTACATTTTAAGAAAAAATTGTATAATAAAAATATATTATCAACCCAATACAACCAAATAAGATGGTTATTAAAGATTGTTATTAAATCTAACCAACATAGTTATCTTAATCCCAGCCAAAACTAAATGAGATAGTTAGACTTTAACGTCGTCGGGAGTATTCGAAGTCTAGGAAACTTAAGAGTTATTCTCCAAAGAAACACCAAACAACCCATCTGATACTGAATTTTGTACAATACTTAAGCAATTAGTGTTCTTTTAAAACGTGTGAAAGTATACTTACATATTTTTTTGGTTGCAACTGTGGTAGAATCAGTGATGCCAAATGCATAGCGTTTGTTGTTCGATCCTTAATGCATGACATTAGTACAGAAGTAAGGAAATATATTTTTGGTTCCGCTCACCATTTCTATGACCACGAACAGCCAACACATACCATTTCTATGACCACAAACAGGAAACACATACCATTTCTATGACCATGACCAACCAACACATACTCTTGACTTACCATACCATTTCTATGACCAAGAACAACCAACACATGCTTTGACTTACCATACCAATTTCATGACCCCCATGGAGCAAACTCGTACTCTCATTTATATAAATACTGAGTGGTGCTCCTGATTTTCAAATCTCTCTTCAGTGAATCGATGTGGTTTATAACAAAGAATTTAGTCTGAAGATTGTTTGTTTCGATTGTTTTGATGCCTCCCACAACAGACTAAATGTTAAGATTTCGATTTGGATTGATTTTTGAGACTGTTTAAAGAAACCAGTGATGGAATGGTATGCGAACCTTGTTTATGGATCATCACCCCAGGCATTACAATGTGTGAGAATCTTGTAATTATAATCTTTTGTTGTAATGTTGTAGTTGTGTCAGACATTGAAATGGGTAGGACTAGAAAAAATGGATTCCACGACAGTTTTCTCTCTGTTATCACCATAAAAATTTTCAGACAAGATCGGAGTCTTAGGAATTTACCAAGAGCTACATTGTCGCGGAGGCCTAATAGTGGAGAATTGGTAATTTAGAGGACCAAGACATATCTGGTGGCGTATGGAAGAATATAGCGGAGGCACAAAAGGTATAACTCGACAGGCCATCGATTATAAAATGACCTAGATCAACGGCTAGAGCCCATATTGGGTGGTGAACTTGCACAGGACTTAACCATGTAAAGGTGGGCTGGGGAAAACCATTGTGGTTTTTAAAATGAATGCGCAACGCCTGCAGAGATACATTGGGGAGAAAGGCAGATTGCCTGAAACCACTTTCGCCAAAGACTCGATGTAACATGTTTCAATATGTCAAATCAACCATTCGTGGGGCAGGCGATGGATAGTCAAAATCACCCCATTTCACTCGTTTGGTACTTCACAACCATATGATGTGAGGTGAACGTCACCATATAACGAACTTGAAGGCTAATCATTTGAAATGGATTAGCCAAGCATGGTAAACCAACGTACCTGTAAGTGAATCTGTCAGTGATTCATGATTGGAACTTTATAACTACCGATTCTCAAGTATGGAGGCATAATATCATCCATAAATGAAGTAATCTCCAATTTGATCAACTCTCTGATTTTTGTAGGAACATTTTAGTGACCACACAATTGGGATACATGGACAAAGTTATATCTAGTGAAATCGGTCATTCAAGCAACATGGTAGATTTACCTACGAGTAAGAATAAAAAGGGTAATTGCATGTATATTAGTGACTAAATTCCACATAGAACCTTTTACAGACTCAGGATTGGAATTCAGGCTAAATCCCATTATGAGGGATCTAGTCATCAACAGGCGAGCTGTAAAAAAGAAAGTATGAAAATGACAGAAGAAAGATACCATAGTTGAAATGGTTGAAACTGTTGGAGAGAATCAACTGACCTAGTTGGATACTCTAAAGGAGCAGATCACTAAGCCAAAATAAACTCTTAGGTGGAGATAAGTACATCCCAACAAGTTTTGGACAGATGGCACCTAGATATGATGAACCTGTTCCTAACGGTCCCTCTAAAATAGGGTAACGGTTATTATAAATCATTCCTCCTTGTAACTTATCTCTAATTTTAGAATGATGAGAAGTATGAATGTCTTTAATTCCATGAAGAAACCTTCTCCATATAGATATTATCTCAAGGATATATAAAGCATGGAGAAAAGAGGAGCATGCCAAATGTGCACGAAAAACTTTTGTAAATTTTGGGTCTAGAATGAATATATAAATGTAGAGGCAGATTTTGGATTGTTTATGAAAATATTCCAACTCATAGTGATATGAGTCTTGTTTTCCTCTCATAGTATGTATTTCCTATAAGTATACATTTCATTTACACTTCTTTCTGTCTAAATTGCAAATTTAGAGGCCCATAATTCATTATTTGATGCTCTCGACTTAGCAACTTAGATTGTGTTTTCTTTCTTCTTAACTTATTCAGAATTCATCTTCGTAATGCTCTGATGTGTTTATGTGTTTCTTTTCCCTCTGATGTCATGCAAAATTTTCAGATATAAACTCAGACTTACTGTTTGATTTAGCCTTTTCCTCTGAATAGTCTCAGGTTTGATGATGTATTCTATTTATTCCATACCCCATAGCCCAAATGTCATCATCATTTCTCCAGTTATTTTACTAAAAACCCCCAACACAAACCAAATATAGCCACTGATTTCCATAGATATATCAAGTGACATGAGAGATCCCTCTTTGAGTTGAGTAGGCTAGTGCCTCATCTCTAAAGCTAGTTGAAACAATTACCTTTGTCGTTTGTCTATTCAGCCAGACAAAATATACAAAGTGCTAACATTCTAGCGTCGTTGCTGGAGACGAAATTGAAAAATTTTCTCTAGGAAAGAATGAAATGGTTGAGTTCTAAGGTCTGAGAGTAGTAGACAGTTAGTCACATATTGGTTCTATTCCTTCTCTGACGACTCCACATATCAAAAAATCAGCCTGAAGGTGATTCCACTAGTAGAAGAATTCAGAAATTCAAATTTTCACTGGTGACTCCACTCTCAATGCAGAATCCAGCTTCCAAAACATTATTGGCGACTCTACTCAAGCTTCAAATGTAATTCAAAGACTCCATTGGAAAATGAGATCCCTTGATAGAGGTATGAAAAGACATTATGGAAGAAAACAAATACTTAAAATTGAATTTTTTCCAAGGCATTTTATTGTTTGTTGTAAGTTGGCTCTACTTTTTTCCATGAACATGCCAAACAATTTTTTCTTTACCTGCTGCATTCTAATGACGATATTGAAGATCTTGCAATTATATATCCTCCTTTTAAAATTTTGAATGCATATTCTCACTATATTATTGATGTTGATAAAACTTTCTCATCTGGGCCATGTGATGACCACAACCAAGTTGATAAGTCTCATGAAACCAGGATTGATATTTCATCTCCTACACTTGACCCAACACCCTTCAATATTCAACATAGATACAGACCCTTAAAGCTACCCGACATCCTTCATGATTTTCCTCCAAAACACTATTAGTACCTTCCTATGTTTGACGGGGAACATGATACCATCTCAGCTGAAAAACACATCCAAGGGTTTGAGTATTTTATATATTTGTTTGAGATTGACCATGATGATGTTTGTATGATGGCCTTCTCTCAATCCTTGAAAGGAGACACCAAAGACTGGTTTAAACGTTTGCATCCAGAGACAATTAGCTCATGGGAGGAGTTGAAGGATGTCTTTTTAAAGTTTTGGGGTAGGAATAAATATTTGGATCTACAACTTATAGAGTTCTATGGCTTAAAAAAGAAGAGAAATCAAACTATTTATATATTCAGTAGGAGGTTTCCCAGTGTCTATTACAATTTTTCCAAAGGAATTCAACACACTGAAGCTACCACCATGCTCTATTAAGAAAATACTCTTCATCCAGACTTGTCTTTCCTCCTGATGGAAAGAAGACCTAAGTCCTTACAACAAATGTTTGATGATGCTCAGGATATTTAGCACAACATCCAAGCATGTAAATAGATCCAAAATGAGGAGTTAGATGCTAAAGAAAATGAAAGAGAATATGAACAAAAAATGGTTGATTGCAACCTTGAGCATATAGTTGACCATGTAATAGGCCCTCTTGAATCTTCCAATACCAAGGATGTTGCAAAAAATTATCTCCCACTTGTTGAAAGAGAAGGTGATGGTTTAGTTTCTGATCCATCCCATGATAAGAAAGGGGCTGATTATTTCATGTATTCATTTATAGATAATCAAGAGGATGAGTGTACAAATCAGTTTGTCGAAGAACAGGTTGATGTTCCATGTTTTTTCTTGTTAGATGACCTTGCATATGTCAGTGATCTTCCTGTATATGACAAGTGTGAAGACGATCGTGATATTGAAGACTTTCTTTTTCATCAGTAAAGTGAGGAGCAAAGTATTAGACCAACTGAAAAGAATTCTCTACCCTTGTGCTTTACTACATTCAAATTGTTGAAAGAGAATTCTCAGATTATTGTTGAGGCAAATGAATTTGTGTTGATGAAGAGTCGCACCAAACCAATGAAACAGGTTGACAAGATATTGGAGTACTCTTCTCAGATGCTTGATGACCCTATTCTTTATTTTGAGGAAGACCTTGTAAATTAAGAAATACAATTGTTGGTCGAAGACAAAGCAGAAGGTGAGCATGTCCAAAAACCCAAAGAGATGGAAGAATGTACCTATGATGATACTAGAAAAAATGAAGAAGGTTGTGAGTTAGGGCACAAAACCTTGCCATTGTGTTTTTGCTCATTCGAATTGTTGAAACAAAATAGCATTTCAAATCATAAAATATCCAAGCATGAAGTCGAAGGTGAAGAAATCAATGAGCTTACAGATAAAAACTCTTTCCCCTTATGTTTTTCTTCCTTTGAATGGTTAAGAGAAAATCATGAAATTTCAGAAAAAAGAGGGACTTCTAACTATATTCACAGTAGTATTGTTTTACATGAAAAGGTTTTCATCATTAAAGAACACTAACTACACTCGAATGCAATGCACGATCATTACTTGGAAGGGTATTTCGATTCAGAATTCCAATATGTGCTTAATCATCATATTAAAGAAGAAGATGATCAATAAATGTTTATCAAAGGTCTTTTCCTTTCTCTAAAACTAATGCAAATGTTCAACAATATTACCAGTAAGACAAGGTATTTCAAGGTTTCTTTTATTCCCCTGAGAATGACATATTGGTCCAATTTCTAAATAGCATAGACACAGGCAAAGATCTTGAAAATACGTCCAGGAGGAATCTAGAATGTGAAATAGTTCATGATGTCATCTTTTCGCATTTGCAAGAATATTATGAGAAAGAACTTATTTCTATTAATTCATTTCAAAGTCAAAATGGCAACCCTCAAGCAAATTTCGAGAAGTTTAATGAAACCAAATTAGAATTGTTTGATGAACAAAAGGATAGCCTTGATTCACATAATATGGCTTGTCATATTCGAAGAATGTACAAATGTTTTTCTTGAGGTGCATGGAGAAGTAGAAAAACCCATTGCTGACATTACATTTGAAAATGTTCTCAAAACAGAAGAAATAAATCAAGAACAACAAACACTTACAAAAGAGTCTTGCATTTTTGTTTTTGATCACCAAGAAGAAATTATTTTTCATAGTTTTCAAGATCCGGTGGCCATCCTATTACAGTCATCAGTGAAGGAGGAGTTTGTTTCATTCAAAAACTCAGATTTTGGATTCAAATTTTGTTTTCATCTGCCATCTTCTACATTTGTTTGCCTTCTTAAGAAATATGTGAGTGGAGAAAAATCAGGAATGTAAGAGCCAAATAAATTAAACAACCAATTATTTTATACTTAGTCGTAAAATTTAAGAATTTCTATAATTTATCTCATTTATATGAAAATTCATCAATATAATAAAATTTAGTAACAAATTAAATTACAAATACAATGCATGATTCTTGGTAAATACCTAAATACCTGAACCTGATGCTATTATCCTCTGTTTTCCCGCCGCTTGCTTCCTTCCTGCTTCCTTCCCGCTTCTGCAAAACACTACCCAAAATCGTCCTCCCTGCCAACTAGGTAGCTCCCTAGCCTCAGGATATCAACGGATATCCTGGCCCTCCGTTCCCAAAACCCCTAGCAACTCTGGTGCACTGTATCAATACCACTCATGAATTTTCACTTCTCTCTGCAATACTCCCAGCCCCCAAAATCCATGGCAAACTCCCATAGAATACCTCTTGTCAAACTCCTTTCCTTTCTTATCCCTCCTTCACCGACTCTCCTCCCCCTCATTAATTTCCTTATCTCCCCCTTATTAATTTCTTATCCCATTCTTTAATGCCTTATCCCCTCCTGCATACGTAAAGCATTTTAATTAAACAATTTAAAATTATTAAGCCCCCCTTAAATTATTACCAATATCATTGAGTGTGATATGTAATAATAAATTAATTAATTAATTAATAAAAAGTTAAAACAATTAATTAATAAATAAATAATCAATTAATATTATTAATACTAATGATTGTTTAATTAAAACCATATTAGGAAAATTAATTATCTAATAAATTTTACTTAATAATCCCTAAGCATGTATTCATCTAGGGTTGTTACATACACCCACCCTTCAGGAAACTTTGTCCCGAAGTTAAGGTATCTCGTGCTACAAAGGAAAAGAAACATGGTTCACACATTCATAACAAGTAACTGACATTAGTAAGTAAGTCAAGAAAACTCATACATACTAGTGTATATGTACAAGAATTGCATGTGTAGCTAGTTGTCATCCTTCAGTAATTTATGTATGCATCCAATCCAGTCAGCAAGGCTAGTCTTTTATAAAAGACAGCAAACCAATCAATTGTCTGAGAAATCCTTTAATTATTTTTATCCAGTTCAACAAGTTTATTTTAAACACTTTGGTTTAGTTACGTAATAATGAATATTCATTTGTTTGTTTTTTTTTTTAAGGAAAAACATTAACTTACACCACAAGACAGATCTCCATACTTTCTCAACTATTACTACTCATCCTTCATCCCTAACCTACTTCCATCTTCATTCCTATCCATCCTCTGCTAGACTATCTTGGAGCGTCAACTATATTGACCTAATTCCAAATAGAACCCGTAAGTGGAAGTGTCGCTATCTTGACCAAGCTTCCCTAGTAGGCATCTGACAGTCATCATCACACATCTTGGGGGACATAAGAGACCCGATGAGATCGGGTCTCTTAT
>JASDQU010100217.1:329138-358538 GCA_032191745.1 Picea mariana | reverse complement strand
ACTCCACCCCTCCTAACAGAACTAGTGTCCACACCCTACAATGGAATATACAGTGGCACCGTGTTGCTAGAGGTTTTGTCATCGTTTATTCGGTTTTGGGTAGTGTCGTTACCTAAAATCATGCACTGATCCACATATCATTGCAATGTATCCAAACCAATATAAATTTCACATACAATATTCATACCATAATGTTTCTCGGTTAGTGGTCCTGATATCCACTTCCATCATCAATATCCCTTGGCTATTTCATAGCCCATAACCTGCAGATTAGTCTGTAACACAAACTCATAGATTTCTATGAATTATCATGATGTAATTGCATACTAGCGTCATTTCAATTTGGTATCCATGTACTGATAAGTTAACATCAATGTTTTCCAATTAGAAATAGATCTCATAATATCCCATAATTCAATTTCGACACCCATTCACAAGATTATCATTTACTCAAACTAGATTGCATAATATCCAACATCATACTAATAGCATTTAAACATTCATTTAATTCACATTCTCACAATGTGTCGCATCATATACATCATCATCAATAACATTTAAACATTCGTAAAGTTTACATTCACATAATAGATCGCATTACATACATCATCATTAAATAACATTTAAATGTTCAGAAAATTTACATGCACGTAGTAGATCGCATCATATACATCATCATCAAATAACATTTAAACATTTATAAAAGTTCATAAAATTTTAAGTGTATCACTTAATAGTTTCACTGTGACTTAGTAAATAAAGTATATAGGCCTCAGGTGATCCTGGTTGTCTAAGTCAAAAGGTGGTGTTACATACACCCCACCTTCGAGAAACATGTTCTCGAGGTGGTCAAAATAGTGAGGGATAGTCTCGCCGTAGTATCTCAGCATCTTCCCAAGTAGCATATCGTGGACTATACTTGTCCCACTGGACCTTAACTTGGTCTACCAGACGGTTTCTGAGCTATCGGACTCTATGGTCCAATATGCGTAACGGTTCTACCATGAGGGTTCCCACGTCTGATACCTGCAATTCCTTCCAATTTAGTTTATGTGATTCATCAGCAACATAATGACATAAAACAGATACATGAAATACATTATGAGTTTTATGCAAGTGGGGTGGCAGTACGAGACGATAGGAAACGGGTCCAATTTTATATTGTATCCTAAATGGTCCTATAAATCAAGGTGACAACTTTGTCCCCTTTCCGAACCATATGATACTCTTATTAGGCCTGATACGAACGAAAACTTGGTCTCCCACTTCATAACTTCGGTTGGTCTTGTGTGCATCTGCATAGCTTTTCTGCCTATCCTGTGCTTCCTTAATCTTTGCCTAATCTGAATCACCTGTTCCTCCATTTCTTGAATCAATTTTGGACCAACTGTTACTCAGTCTTCTAGTCTATCCCAACTCAATGGTGTTCTGCATGGCCTCCCATACAAAGCTTCGTAGGGTGGAATTCCAATGGAACTATGATAACTGTTATTGTAGGCAAACTCTACCAAAGGTAGGTACTTCTCCCACTGGGTCTGATTATCCATTACATACATCCTAAGCATGTCTTCCATGACTTGATTTACTCCTCAGTCTGCCCATCTGTTTCAGGATGATAAGATGTGCTTAAGTTCAACTAAGTTCCCAATGCTGACTGTAAACTTGTCCAAAACCTAGAAGTGAATCTGGAGTCCCTATCTGAAATGATCTTCTTAGGTATCCCATGCAAACGGATAAATTTTCTTACAAACACACGTGCCACATCAGTGACATCGTAAGTGTCTCTAACCAGAATAAAATGAGCACTTTTGGTTAACTTATCCACTATCACAAGAATGGCATTGTGTCTATGGGTTGTGAGCGGAAACCCCACAACAAAATCCATAGAGATGACTTCCTATTTGGACATAGGAACATCATGTGGTTGTAGGAGGCCTGCCAGGTGATGGTGGTTGGCTTTCACTTGTTGACATTCTAGGCATTTGGCGATGAAATGGACTACATCGCGCTTCATTCCCACCCAAAAGAAGAGATTCCTCATATCTACGTACATCTTCTTCACACCCGGATGCGCACAATAAAGTGATCTATGGGCTTCCTTCAGTATGATGCTTCGAATATCCCCATTCTCAGGGATGTACATCCTTCCTCGATATCTTAACAATCCATCTATTTCCAAACTATACCCTTCTTACTTTGGATCTAACTGCCTCCCACTCTGGAGGTTTGAAGTAACCTTTAAATACCAATTGTCTCCTTGGAGTTGTTCCAACACACGTTCCCTTAGATTGACCTTTAAGGTTACCAAGGAGAAAATACGTGGTCTCCTACTCAAGGCATCTGCGACCACATTTTCCTTTCCCTTGATGTACGATATACTAAAATCGTACTCACTCATAAACTCACTCCATCGCCTTTGCCTGGCATTCAGATATCTTTGAGTGAAGAGATGTTTTAAACTTTGATGGTCTATTTTGAGCTCAAAGTTTCACCCTACAAGATAGTGCCTCCAAAGTTTCAGAGCTAGCATTATGACTGCCAACTCTAAATCATGAGTCGCGTATAACTCTTCGTGCTTCTTCAACTTCCTCAATGCATAAGCTATCACTCCTCCATCCTGCATCAGCACGGCCCCCAATCCTTGCTTCGAGGCATCCGTGCAAACCGTGAATTCCTTTTCCATATCCGACACTCGTAGAATTGGCGCACTAGTTAGTAACCTCTTAAGCTCAATGAACGCCCTATCACACTCTTCTGTCCATTCATACCTGACCCCCTTGCATTGCAAAGTGGTGATGGGTTTCGCTATTTTTGAGAATCCTTCTACAAATCTCTGGTAATAACCTACTAGCCCCATGAAGCTCCTCACCTCATGGGAATTTTTCGGCACTGGCCATTCCATAATGGCCTTTACCTTTTCTGGGTCCACAGAGATTCCTTCGCCGAAAATTATATGACCTAAATAGTGGATCTCTTTCTAGAAGAAGGAACACTTCGACAGCTTACCATACAATTTGTTCTCTCTTAGGCATGACAACACTATTTGCAAGTGTTCCTCGTGTTCTCTTTCATTCTTGGAATAGATGAGGATGTCATCTATAAGGACTTGTACAAAACGGTCTAAGTACTTCCGGAATATGCCGTTCATGAGGCTCATGAATACGGCTGGTGCATTGGTCAATCCAAAAGGTACTACAATGAACTCGTAATGTCCAAACCAAGTTCAAAAGGCCATTTTTGGGATATCACCTTCCTTAATCCTTAACTGATGATACCCTGATTGCAAATCAATCTTTGAGAATACCACTGCTGCTTTCATCTGATCGAAGAGGTCATCTATTCACGGCATTGGGTACCTATTCTTCACTGTAGCACGGTTCAATTCCCTGTAGTCTATACACAGTCGTAAGGATCCATAGTTCTTCTTTACAAAAATTACCAGTGCACCCCAAGGTGAGACACTGGGCCTTATTAGCCCTAAGTCCAGTAACTCTTTCAACTGCATTTGCAATTCACAAAGTTATGGCACTGTCATCTGACACAGAGTTTTGGAAATTGGTTGTGCACAAGGTTTTATCTCAATTGTAAAATCAAGCTCCCTCTTAGGAGGTAACCCTGGTAACTCGTTTGGGAAAACATCTTGAAATTTTGACAATACCAGATACTGATCCAATGAGGGTCCCTTCCTTTCATTCACTGCTTCCACTACATAAAGTCGACACCCTTGCCTCAAGCATCGCTTAACCTTCATAGTTGATATAAAGCGTAACGACACTTTTCTCTGTACACCCTGGATCTCTATTGGTCTTCCTTCATCATCGACACAAAGCACCCTCTTTGTGAAACAATCTACCAAAGCTCGAAGAGCTGCTAACCAATACATTCCAATGATTAGGTCATATGCCCCAAGAGCAGTGACGTATACCTTTAACGTGGTAGTACACACTCCTAGGTCTACTATACAATTATCGACACTAGGTCCTACTGCTTGTTTTTCCCCGGAAGCCTGCAAGCTCCTGCCTATTGGTAAAAAATGTTTGTTTCAGGATTTTCAGACTAATTCGTGGTTGTTGCAGATAGGGAAAAAGTGGGGAGGTCCACCTTTCATAAAGGAGCTAGACAGTATGCAGTATTTGCAGTCTCACCCATAGATTCATCAACTATTTTTAGTGTTAGGTTGTCTCACTTATGTTGAAAGATTACATGAAGGATACCACCAGGGCATCACATAAGCCTTTTCTAAATCATATGATGGGGACAAGGACACAGTTGGCTCTTTGGATATACTAGTATATGAAGCCGCCATAGCCTCCGCTACAAGCATGCCAAGGACAGGGAAGAACTGGTTCAAAACTATAGTCACAAAAGACCTAGAAATTAAACCATACTTGAAACTAGAATTTCAAGATATAATCTGGAAAAGGACATTCCTAGTTCCTACTTGGAGAAGAAATGGAAAACTCTTCTCAAAGCCATATAATTATACATAACTACAGAAGGAAGGTATGGCAGGTTCATGCTGTATCATTTTAGGCTAATGGATCACTTTATAGGGAAGACACCATTGAATCTGCCATTTTATTTCCATAAAAGCCTCACTAAGATGTGCAACAGAGTTCGGGTTGAACCAAACAACATTCAAAATACCATGTTACATTTTGGTTTAATAAAGATGATCATTATGAAAGAATTAAAGAAGAAATAAAGAACATGGGAACACTTTGTGTTCTGGGAAGGTTTTGGGTTACAATCTCAACCCGAGAAAGGTAAGAGGAAAGGAGGTAAGAAATCTTTGACTCCTCAAAAAAGTTTGAAGAGGAGGACAACTATTACTCTTGAACCATCAACAGAACTAGGATCCAGTTCAAAAGACCAAAAAGAAAAGAAGAAGTTGGATTTTGATGAAGACACAGAGCAGGTTGCACCCAAGAAGACAAACTATCTGAATTTTCCATTTTCAAATTCAAATGAAGAACAAGAAAAAGACGAAGTCCATGCTGATGAAAATATAGAATTTTCCATGGAGCAAGAACCAGAGATTGAGATTCTCACAAGCCTTGAAAAGGGTGAAGCATCTAGAAGCAAAAAGAAACAGAACAGATCAAGGGAGATCAAGAAACCTAAGGAGAAAATAGCATAATAGGAAGTGCTAGAAAGGGTGATAAAGGCCAGATATGAGACCCTATCAAAGAATTTCACAGAAACCAGTGCATTCTTGGAAATATTGGCACTTGAAAGTATAAAGGAAAAGAAGAAGAAGAATAGGATTAAAAAATACTATAATATTTTATGGTGGTTAGCCAAGCGTTCGAAGAGAAAAATCAAAAGGTTAAAGGCTAAAATTGATACACACCCAGATCTGCATGTCCTAGCACAGGCTGTTGTAAATTTGTAAGAAAATCAACCCAAGTGATCGAGGTGAAGACTCATTTTTGAGGCTTTTATCTTTTTGTCCAACTCAAGCTTTTCGGTGGCATAATCAACATAGAAACACACAATTAGCCACTAAAATCACTGATTTTCGAAGGCCAACTTGCATTCTTCAGGGTGAAGGAGTCGTTGAAACCGCAGAAATTTATTGCTAAAGATATGGAACTCAAAGTAAGGGAATTCTGGTGATCAAAAGGCATAATAAGGTATCAAACAAACCCCCACATATATTTTGATGACTCCCTTCAGTTTTTTGAGGCATTTATGTTTTGGGCCAACTCAGGCTTTTCAGCGGCTTAATCAACATAGAAACACACAGTTAGCCACCGAAAATCAGGGCTTTCGGAGGTTAAATTGCATTCTTCAGGGTGAAGAAGCCGCTGAAACCACATAAATTTATTTTTAAATATCTGGAGCTCGAAGTAAGGTGTTGAAGTTCCCTTACAATTGTTGATATCATCCAGCTATCAAAGACAGAGTTCAACCTAGATTTACACATCAGAGACTTGCATACAACTGTCGAAGACTTAAGGATTTGAAGACAAATCAAGTTTTAGAAGTAGACTAGATCCATTTTTGTTTGAAATATTTTGTAACAGTTTTTCTATTATTAGTCTTTTCAGATCCGATTTCTCAGGATCTGAAACAATTTGTAAAGTCTATAAACCCTGTTGATTTTATATATTAGAGGTTTGAGTCTGGAGGGATTGATACTGCACCATTTCTGTAATAGACTTATTTTTATGATACAATATAGATCACAAGTTCCTCTCATTTATTGATGTCAAATTTCCATTTCTCTTTTTCCCTGTACTTTAATGGTTGTTATTGATCTATGTTTATCTTAATTGCTTGTCAATTAATAAAATGTGATTTAATAAATAATCAACACTATCTTATTTGACCCATCACATGTGTCTTCTGGTTAATAAGAGTAGCCTTTTTCACCCACTAGCAAGTTATCCATCTGATCATTGATTCTTGAGATCATTGTTTCATATGGTTGTACACATTTGACTATATTGACACGAATCCAGTAGGTCAGTATTTCCCATTTGTTCCAAAGACAAAACACCAAATCATTCACACTTTAAGTTACCAGGATTCTTCAAGCTACAACATGAGAAGGACTCCTAGAAAGCTAACAAATTGGCACCATTTTCGGGGATCAAGATTGAACCTCAAGTTTCCTGGGAGACGACACAGAGTTGATCCTTGATGATATACAAGGATTAGACATTACATTGGTTGTAATCATCTATCTAGCGAATCCACAAGTTCATCCTGGCTCCAAATGAGATCAATACCAGGGCGAATCCACAAGAATCACCTGTCACACCAGTACCGAATCCAGAACTGATTCTCAGAAGAGGAAGACCATTTCAAGATCAGACTTCAAAATCAGGTACTAAAAGTAATCCTCTTTCTCAATCTAAGAAATCAATCTCAAAAAACACTAATTCTTCTTCCTCTAAAATTGTCAGTGAAAGATCAATTGTAGCAGAGGTAGAAGAACAAATTGTTTCTTATCAAGAGGAAAATATATTTGTAGAAGAAGTCCTAGGCTATAATCTAGTTGAAGAATTATCTGTGATCTTAGAAAGAAGTCATAGCTCCTCATCTCTTGAGTCTTTTCACTCACAACAAGAGGAAGACCATATAAATATTCACACTAGCCTCCTTTCTATAGAGAACATCCTCCGATAACTCTCTACTAAAGGTGAATAAAACTTGGCTGAACAACTCACACATTTCTATATAGCCTCATATCAAACTCCTTTCCCATTAGAAAGTTCCTCCCTTTTTTAGTTAAATTCCCCCAGTGCTGAACATTCAGAGAAAAGTTTATCACCTCACTCACCAATAGTCATTATGGCTGCACCTGCCCCATTGACCAAAATGCAATGAATTCTAGCTGCTAGATATGCCCCTCTTGTGCTTCCAAATGCACCTGCAGCTATGCCCACTGGTGACTACCAGAAGTATATGAAAAAATTCACAGGAGAGGGAGATGTAACTATAGAGGAACATATAGAAGTCTTCTATAGCTATGCTGAAAACTTAAACATAGAAAATGCTAATGTCTGGACCAGAGTCTTTGTCCAAATCTTGGATGGTCATGCTAGGAAGTGGTTCAAGGAACTTCTTGCTGGTTCTATAGATGGAATAGAAGAGTTGGATGATGTCTTTTTAAAAAACTGGGGAGATAGGAAAGAATTTGTGTACTATATCATAGATTTTGGAAACCTTAGGAAAGAAAATGGTGAATCTGTATCTGATTTCACCAAGAGGTTCAACATAATGTATAGTAAAATACCTGCATAAATCAAACCTACAGAGACTTTTGCCCCAATCACATATGCCAACTCATTCGACTCTGAATTATGTTTTCTAATAAGAGAGAGAAGGTCTACCACACTTTCCTTGATGTGAGATGCATCCCTTGAAGTTGAATCAAATATATTGGCCGCTCATAAGTTAAATGGAAATTTTGATAGAAGAAAGGAGAAGGAAGAAGCCCCTTCCTCATCAATTCCAAATCCTAAGATAGACAAATTATCTAAGATGATAGAGTCATTAAACTTAGAAATGTCTAAGCTAAATATTTAAAATAAGCAGCCTGCACAGGGAATGGGTTCCTATGAATACCCTCACAGGAATCCAAATCAGAATCCTAACACTTTCAGGACAAATAATTAGCAATTTCAGATCTTGAAGAAAGAGATAAATCCCACAGAAGATCAAAGGGTTAAATCTCCTCTCCAAACTACCATGATGGATGAAGATGAAGACGATTTTCAAGAAGAGGAATAAGACAATATTCACTGTGTTGGAGATGATGCAAAGAAATCTTATCTGACATAGAAGGATTATGAAGAGGCATTAATGAATGAACAGATAAAGGAAAATTATGTTGATAATGGGGTTTTTCAAACTGATGATGAAAACAAATACAATTTAAGGTCCAAGTCCAATGCTGAAAAACATAGTACATTAGCTCCTCCCAAGAATACTGCTGCACCGGCCAAGAAACAAACACAAAAATATCAGATCCCTAATGATCAACAGAGTTCTTTGAAATCTCCTTCAAATGAGGTAAAATTTTCTGACAAAACCTCCTATTATTTCAATTTTGAAGCTGAGATACAGAAAATCAATATCCCCATTCCTTTGGTTAAGTTAATGAAAAATGAATTGTTTAAGAAAGATATCCTCAAGACTCTTGATCCCAAATCCATATCTCCCTCTGCTGATATTCTTAATATATATGATGACAAGCCTACCATTGTCTTAGATAAAATGATAGAGGATAGAGATGAAAGTTGTCCACCTTTTTATATCTCTCTAAACATTCATGACAAAATGTTACATAACTGCCTGCTAGACACTGGATCCTCCCACAATCTAGTGCCAAAGGAAGTTATGTATGAGATGGGATTAAAAGTCACCAAAACTTACCATGATCTTTTCTCATTTGACTCTAGGAAATTTAAATGTCTAGGGTTGATCATAGATTTTCCAGTAACTTTAACTCAAGCATCTATGAAAAACATGATCATGGATGTAGTTGTAGCAGACATTCCACCCAAATTCAGATGTTTTTTTTCAATATCACGGATGAAGAGGTAGGAGGAACTATTCAAATGGACCTCTCATACACTACTATCCCTATTTTTGGAGGAGTAAACAAAAGACTGTACAGAGAGTCACAACTTGCATATGTTATTAGCGACGAACAAAATCCAACCAACCATCCTATTTACTCAGTTGACACAGGTATGGGGTCTTGCATCTTATAGTTTGATGATTCACTGTCAGATTCATTGTTGCTTAAAAAGCCTGCAGTTCAGTCCCCAGAAGTAGCAGAAGATGATCTATGGAGTATGGTTTTTGATTGGGCATGTACTAAAGAAACTGTTGGAGCAGGGGTCATATTGATTTCAACATCTAAATAAACTACACATTTATCTTTCAAACTTGATTTCCAAGTTACAAATAATATTTCAGAATACGAGGCTTTGCTCTTGGGTTTAAATGTTGCAAAAGAGATGAAGATTAAGAGACTACAATCATATGGGGATGCTGATCTAATCATAAAATAGGAAAATAAGTCTTTCCAAGCCAAGCATGTGATATTGAAATCTTACAGAGATGAGTTTCTCAATGTTATTGCTTCGTTTATTGAATTCAATATCCCATATATCCCTAAGGCCATGAATCATTTGGCTGATTCATTCGCCGTTTCAGCTAGCACTTTCATACCCGCTTTGCCCCCGAGGTTGAATTATGAAATTCAGGTAAAGAATCAGCCTTCTTTACCTGATAATGTAAAATTATGGAAAGTATTTGAGGATGATGTAGAGATGAGTAGGTTCTTAAGGGTGATAGATGAGTTTTCAGATTTAAAAATTGATTAGGACAACGAGCATACTGAAGAAACTCAAAGACCTAAATTCGGGAATAAAATTGGAGCTCATGAAATTGTGCATCTCTCTACCAACCACATCCCCAATGGTCTGCTCCCTTTAGAGAGACTTTTTATCATAATGATGTTTCCATAAAACTATAAAAGAAGGAGGAAGATTCTGATGTGTCTCAGTTTAATGTAACAAATGAAGAAAACCCCAAGTATGTCAGTCTAGCTTCTCATTTAACTAAGAAACAAAAATCTGAATATGGTGAATTGTTAAAAGAATTTTCTGAAATATTTTCATGGAAGTATAATGACCTGAAGACATACAATACAGACATCATACAACACAAAATTCCTTTGAACAAAGACACCAAACCATTCAGACAGAAACTCAGATCATTCAGTCCAATATTGTTTCCTTTTATGGAGAAGGAAATCAAAAAAAAGTTGGAGGCCAAGATCATCATCCTTCTCAAACACTCTGAATGGATTGCCAATCTTGTTCCTATTAGAAAGAAAAATGGTGAGATTAGACTCTGTGTAGACTTCAAGAATTTAAACAAATGCTCTAGAAAATATAATTACCCATTGCCTAAGATGGAACATATTCTGCAAAAAGTTTTTGGATCTAGTGTCATGTCATTCATTGACGGATTCTTAGGGTATAATAAAATTGAATTCCATCCAGATGATAAAGAGAAAACAACCTTTACTGCACCATGGGTTACATTCATGTACGAAAAAATTCCATTTCGATTGATGAACATGGGAGCCACATTCCAGAGGGAAATGGACATTGCATTCATGGGGGAAAAGGACAAGTTTGTTTTGATCTAACTTGATGACATCACATTTTTTTCATACAGCCATGAAGATCACTTGCAGCATCTAAGAAAGACTTTCCTGAAATGTAGAAAATATGGCATTTCCTTAAACCCAAATAAGTCTCATTTTTCACTTAGAGAAGGTAAGTTTCTTCGGCATATTGTATCTACAGACGGAGTGAAGATTGACCCAACAAGAGTAGAGACAATTCAGAAATTGTCTCTCCTAAGATCCAAAAAAGATATCCAATCTTTCCTTGGAACATAAATTTCATCAGGAGGTTTATTGCAAATTTTGTAGAGCTTACCAAATATATGACATTCATGTTGAGGAAGGATTCTGAAGTGAAATGGATAGAGGAAGCCAGGCATTATCTTGAATCTATCAAAAAATCTATTATGCAGCCCCTGTATTAATTAGCCTAAATTTTGATAAAGATTTTTATATTTTCTCATTTTCCTCTAATGATACAATTGCAGGAGTGTTGTTACAGAAGAATGAAGATGGGCCTGAGCAACTAGTATCATTTTACAGCAAGGTTTTGAGAGATGCTGAAATCAAATATGACCCAATTCAAAAAGAAGCCTATGCACTAATCAAATCACTTAAAGCTTTCATGATCTATATACTATAGACCAAGGTAATATCATTTGTCCCTTCTAGTTTCATGAAATATGTCCTGGTTCATCTTGACATTGATGGGAAGAGAAGGAAGTGGATTGTGAAAATGATTGAATTTGATATTTATATCAATCTAGTCAAACTTTTTAAAGGCCAAGGGCTTGCCAAACTCGCAAATAAAAATTGTAAAACTCTATGGATAAATTTTGTTGGGGTAGATGAAAAAACCATGTAGTCTCAGATCTCAAAAGAGAAACTCACTTATGATTTGCAAGTATCTTCTCACTTGGATGATTGCGAATGGTACAGTCACATTGTATATATTTTTTAGAATCTTACAGCTCCTCTAGACATGAGAAAAACACAGGTGAGAGCTTTAAAACTTAAGGCCATTAAATTTTGCATTAGTGACAAGATCTTGTTTTGGAAAGATCCTTTAGGAGTGTTGTTGAGATGAATTAACAAGCATGAATTAGTACAGATCATGATAGAATTTCATAGCAGTG
This sequence comes from Picea mariana, assembly GCA_032191745.1. Taxonomy (NCBI): domain Eukaryota; kingdom Viridiplantae; phylum Streptophyta; class Pinopsida; order Pinales; family Pinaceae; genus Picea; species Picea mariana. The sequence continues at coordinate 346,742 of JASDQU010100217.1, read as the reverse complement.
AGTGTGGCAAACACCATTATTGGAAAACCACTGCTCATAAGATTTTGAGAGCTGTTTATTATTGGCCTTCTTTATTTTCTGATGTATGCACATTTTTCAAATCATGTGATAAATTCCAGAGGTTTTTAGGTAAGCAACAGTTGAAATCTCTACCCCTTAAACCTCTTGTGGTTACAGGTCCTTTCCAACAATGGGGGATGGATCTCATTGGAGAAATACATCCACTTTATAGCAATCAACATAGATGGATTCTTGTTTCTACTGATTACTTCATGAAATGGATTGAAGCCATTCCTACCAGGAATGATAATCATACATTAATCATTAACTTTCTATATGATCATATTTTTTTTAGGTTTGGCTGTCCCAAAAGACTTGTTACAAACAATGGAACAACATTCAATGAAAAATCCTTGGTAAAGTTGTGTGAGGACATGGGAATCCAGTTAGTTCATTCTACATCCTATTATCCCCAAGGCAATGGCCTTGCTGAGTCTTCAAAAAAAAGTCTGGTAAGAATTGTTAAGAAATTACTAGAAGAAAATCAAAGGACTTGGGACTCTAAATTAAAGTTCGCTTTATGGGTTGATAGAGTCACAAATAATAAATCTATTTATACATCTCCTTTCAAGCTAGTTTATGGCACAAAAGATGTTTTTCCAGTGCAACTTGCATTACCAGTGGCCAGATTTCTTCAGGAGGCTGATTTTGAGCAAAATGATCTTCCCAGGAGGATTTTTCATTTGGTTGAATTACAGCAGGTTAGAGAATAGTTGGTTGAAAATACTAAATTGTATCAGAGGAAGGTGAAGGACACTTTTGATAGAAAGGTGAAGGAAGATATTTTTAAAGCAGGGGATCTAGTTTTGAAATGGGATGCAGCAAGGCAGGAAAAGAGTAARCATGGCAAGTTCGATGCTCTTTGGATAGGTCCATTTATTATATCATCAGTGCAGTAGAACAACACTTTAGTCCCCTAGAATATGGGAGGTGAAKAAGTCACAGGTGGCCCATTCAATGGGCATTTTATCAAACTCTGTTTCTCATAAGGCTTTCTCAAGCATTTCTCTATTGTAAATATTTACTTCAGTTTTTATTTTTTCAGTTTGTGTGTCTAAATAACTCCATGRCCAATGGAGTTCTGAGTCAAGTTATTCTTGAATCTTAAGTCATAGGAAGGCTACTAAGTCAATAAAGGTTCTTGAAACCTCACAGGGAGAATTTCATCCCCAATAGGAGCCAGATGTTATCTCCTAAAATAAACTTCTCTTTTTGTTCAATTTTTAGGTCATAGCATAGTCATGAATGAGTGTCTTTTTAATTTTTTGTGTTCTATGGTCTCTAAGCATAGAGAATAAGTTGTAAAGTCCAAATTAGTTGATTTGACATAGATTTTTTTTTTTAAATTAAAGAAAACCTTTTCAGCGGCTAAATGTTGTTTTGAAGCTTAAGATGAGAAGCCGAAAGTTCAGGATTTCGGCGGTAAAACGACATTTCAAAGGACAGAAGAGCCGGTGAAAGTGAAGGAAAATTTTTTAGTCAACGCATCAAGCAAGCTTAAATGTTAATTGAAGGACACATGTAATCAAGACATAATCGCAACTTAAGTGATCTTTTGGCCTTGTCCCACATTCTCTGCCACCGTTTATGTAAATGATTATGCAGATCATGTTAGGGTTCAATTTATCGTCATGTTAGAAGACTCTTTAGCCATTGTCACGCCCGTTTCAAATTTTCTCGTAGCTGGTTGACACCAAAAATCATTCAAATTTAAACACAACACATGGGGAGATTTATAAAGGGTGCTATTTCACCATTTTAACAACACAAAAGATTTTCACCTTCACCTGCAAGCTCCTGCCTATTGGTAAGAAACGTTTGTTTCAAGATTTTCAGACTAATTCATGGTTGTTTCAGATAGAGAAAAAGCCCGGAGGTCCACCTCTCAGAAAGGAGCTAGACAGTATGCAGTATTTGCAGTCTCACCCAAAGATTCATCAACTATTTTAAGAGGTAGGTTGTCTCACTTATGTTGAAAGATTACAAGAAGGATACCACTACGGTATCACAGAAGCCATTGCTAAATCATATGATGGGGACAAGGCCATATTTGTCTCTCTGGAGATAGTAGTATATGAAGCCGCCATAGCCTCTGCTACAGGCATTCCAAGGATAGGGAAGAACTGGTTTAAAACCACAGTCACAAAAGGCCTGGGATTTAGACGATACTTGAAACCATAATTTTAAGATATAATCTAGAAAAAGGACACTCCTAGTTCCTACTTGGAGAAGAAATGGAAAACTCTTCTCAAAGCCATCCAATTATACATAAATACAGAAGGAAGGTATGTCAGGGTCATGTTGTATCATTTCAGGCTAATGGATCACTTTACAGGGAAGACACCATTGAATCTGCAATTATATTTCCATAAAAGCCTCAATAAGATGTGCAACAGAGTTCGGGTTGAACCAAATAGCATTCAGAATACCGTGTTTCATTTTGGTTTAATAAAGATGGTCATTATGGAATAATTAAAGAAGAAAGATAGGACATGGGAACACTTTGTGTTCTGGGAAGGTTTTGGGTTACAATGTCAACCTGAGAAAGGTAAGAGGAAAGCAAATAATAAATATTTGACTCCTCAAAGCAGTTTGAAGAGGAGGAGAACTATTACTCCTGAACCATCAACAGAACTAGGATCCAATTCAAAAGCCCAAAAGGCAAAGAGGAAGTTGGATTTTGATGAAGAAATAGAGTAGGTTGCACCCAAGAAGACAAACTATATGAATTTTCCATATTCATATTTAGATGAAGAACCAAAAAAAGAAGAAGTCCATGTTGATGAAAATATAGAATTTTTCATGGAGCAAGAACCAAAGATTGAGATGCTCACAAGTCTTGAAAAGGGTGAAGCATCTAGCAGCAAAAATAATTAGTTCAAATCAAGGGAGATCAATAAACTTAAGGAGAAAATAGCACAACAGGAAGTACTATAAAGGCTGATAAAGGCTAGATATGAGACCGTATCAAAGAATTTCATAGAAACCAGTGCAGCCTTGGAAAGATTGGCACTTGAAAGTATAAAGGAAAAGAAGAAGAAGAAGAGGATAACAAAAGACTATAACAGTTTATGGTGGTTGACCAAGCGTTTGAAGAGAAAAATCAAGAGGTTAAAGACTAAAATTGCTACACACTCAGATCTGCATGTGCTAGCACATGCTGTAGTAAATTTGCAAGAAAATCAACCCAAGTGATCAAGGTGAAGACTCATTTTTTAGGCTTTTATCTTTTTGGACAAATCAGTATTTTTGACAACATAATCAACATAGCAACACACAATTAGCCGCCGAAAATTAGCAATTTTGGTGGATAACTTGCATTCTTCAGGGTGAAGGAGCCAACAAAAAAACAAAAAGTTATTGCTAAGGATATGGAACTCGAAGTAAGGGAATTTTGGCGATCAAAAGGAATAATAAGGTTTCAAACAAACCCCCACATATATTTTGGCATCTCCCTTCATATTTTTGAGGCATTTATCTTTTGGGACAACTCAGGCTTTTTGACACCATAATCAACATAGCAACACACATTTAGCCGTCGAAACTCATGGCTTTCGGTGGCTAAATTGCATTCTTCAAGGTGAAGAAGCCACTGAAACCACATAAAGTTATTTTTAACGAGATGGATCTCGAAGTAAGGTGTTGAAGTTCCCTTACAATTGTTGATATCATCCAGTTGTCAAAGACAGAGGTTAGCCTAGACTTAAGGATTTGAAGACAAATCGAGTTTTAGAAGTAGACTAGATCCATTTTTGTTTGAAAGATTTTGTAACAGTTTTTCTATTATTAGTCTTTTCAAATCTGATTTCTCAAGATCTGAAATTGTTTGTAAAGGCTATAAAGCCTATCTATTTTATAGATTAGAGGTTCGATTTTGGAGGGATTGATACTACACCATTTCTATAATAGACTTTTTCTTATGATACAAAACAGATCACAAGTTCCTCTCATTTATCGATGTCAGATTTCCATTTCTCTTTTACCCTGTACTTGAATGGTTGTTATTGATCTATGTTTATCTTAATCACTTGTCAATTCATAAACTGTGATTTAATAAATAATTACCACTATCTTATTTGACCCATCACATGTGTTTTCTAGCTCATAATCATAACCTTCTTCACCCACCGGCAAGCTATCCATCTGATAATTGATTCTTGAGAGCATTGTTTCATCTGGTTGTACACATTTGACTGTCTTGACACAAATCCAGTAGCTCAGTATTTCCCATTTGTTTCGAACGCAAAACACCAAATCATTCACACTTTAAGTTACCAGGATTCTTCAAGCTACAACATGAGAAGGACTCCTGGAGAGCTAATAGATCCCAAGTTGAAGAAACACCAAGAGGTGTTGTTTCTATTTACTTCACTTCCAAATATGAGTCTTCATATCCCTACAACTCCACTCCATCTCCTCCGATATATATCAATCCATACTCCACTTTCTCTCTCAAGTGCCTGAGCACATTTTTTGTTGCAATCAAATAGACCTACCCGATGTTCTCCATGAACTGACTCAAGGTGTTCATCAAAAAACAAATATTTTTCCTAGTGTTGACCAAATACATAAAAGACCCTATCAGCTACCTGTATATCTCGGGATCCACCAATGTTGAATATGAAGTGATAACCTTCTTCAGATAGGTAATCATAGGTGTATCCTTCGAATTATAGTTCTCCATCCTAAATATCCTCAATATCTCTACTACATACTTCCCTTGTCCAAGGAAGATCTCCCTCGATACCTATCATACCTTAAACCCGAAGAAATAATACATCAAGACAATGTCCTTCATCTCAAACACACTAGATAAATATGCTTTGTACCCTACTATAAGCTCCTCTACACCTATGAGAAATAAATCATCAATGTACAAAACCAAGGTATGAAAAACAAGTTAAAATCTACCTCACTCATGGTAAATCGCATACTTTGCAAGTATTCATCAAATCTGGAATACCATGCCTTGGGTGCTTGTTTGAGTCCATACAAGGATTTATTAAGCCTACATACATGAGACTCCCTCCCATGTACCTCAAATATCTAAGGTTGATCTATGTAAACTTCCTCCTCAATGATCTCATTGAGGAAAGTTTTTTTCACATCCATCTGAAATATCCTCCACCTCATAACTAAAGAAATGGAACTAAAATATGAATAGAAGCATACATGTCGACTGGAGCAACCATATCCTATTATTATACTCCCTCTTTTTGGGATAACACTCTCTCCACAAACCTCACTTTGAACTTATCGATGCTACCATATGCAACATACTTGATCATGTAGATCCACCTCAAACTCACAATTGACTTCCCCCCCGGTCTCGACACTATATCCTAAACATCATTCCTTGTAATAAAGGTGTACTCCTCTAACATGTAATCCCTCCATATATGTTGATATCTTGATTCATCAAAACATGAAGGATCAACATCAATGATGTTACTCATAATTTCCATATAGTTTGAAAACTTCTTCAGAGGCCTACACTCTCTTACCACACTCCTAGGAGTCTCACCAACATCACTCAATGTCTTCAATTTCCATGAGGTTATTTTGACAGGAATGTAAGGGGATAACTCATATTCCCCGCTTGAATTCTAAAGAGATGACTACTTCTCATTCTCTACATCCTACTGCTCCTCGTCCTTTATTACTTTTGATGAGTCCTGGGATCCCCTAGATGCCCATTTCCCCTCAAAATTAACATATTTTCTCACAATTGTCTTCCATTACACTAGAATAAATATTATGTAATCCTTTGAGGTCTCATTGAACCCCACAAATATACCCCTTTGTCCTAAAGAATTCATCTTTTTCCTCTTCTCCACAGGCACATGGATATAAATTGGATAGCCAAAGATCCTCAAATTTCCTATCTCTAGAGTCACTCCTAAAATTCCTCCACATAATTCTTTTCCCCTAGTATCTTGTGAGGACTCCTTTTTTGCACATCTATTACTATGTTGCATGCCAATTCTAATAGAAACATAGGAAACTTCTTGTCATGTATCATATCCTTGGAAGAGTTGATGATGGACTGATTCTTTCTCTCTACAACCCCATTATGCTCAGGGTTGTATGAGACTGTCAACTCCCTCTTGATCCATGCCTCCTTGCAGAAATCCTTGAAGTCATTGGAGTTGTACTCTCCCTTATTATCTGACCTCAATACCTTGATCTTATTACCTATCTATATCTTGACCTAGCCCTAAACTCTCTAAATTGACTAAAGACCTCATCATTTCTCTTAATAAAAAGGATACAAGTTTTCCTAGAAAAATAATAAATAATTGTCACATAATATGATAATCCTTGTATTGATACTAATGAAATCAACCCACTCACATATGAATTTATAAGATCCAATATCTTGTTAGGTAGCTATAGAGGTATTTTTTTTTTTGGGGGGGGGGTGGCAGAGGGCCCATTGTTATAATAGTAGAGCCCATTCAATGTAAGGAGGAATATGTCCACTATAGTATTAAATAAGGCCCACTATGGTAGTTAGATATAATAAATGTAATAAGACTTATTAGAAGGTTCTACCACTGGAAGGTTATTCCTCTAGAATGTTCTTAGGTGGTTGGTAGCACTATATAGAGGGGCTCGTGCAATGTAATGAGTATGAATGTAACATCCCGCTCTGGCGCACTGAGAACACTTATTATTTGAGGACACTTGCTCGCAAGTGATCTGGACTTTTATGATGTTAGACCATTTATACTTGATTATGATGCGATTGACAGATGACATGATCTGTTAATATTTGATGTAGACAGGTGCTATTGACTCAGTTTTATTGAGTGTGCAAGGTTTGACCTTGAGGATGCAGAGGCATCGGTAGAACCCCCTTGGACTCCGAACTGATTCAGGGAGTGTGCTTTTGGGTGATATGTTTACTATGATGTTTCATTCGATTTGATGATTTGTTGTTGACATTTTTGACATGATTGTTGATGATGCAGGCTGACGATAGCTTTCCGACCAAACTCACATATGGAGTAAAGGGGCCACACACGATTTGCTGAGAGGTTGAGGGAGAGGGGTGGACAACAACCCTACCACCGCCTGCTAGCACTCCCGCCGTGGCTCGAATTGTAGGTTAATGATTACCTAGTTCGAGAGGATCCACGATGCCGTGAGGGAAGACTGCGACATTCGCTCACGATGATTCTAAGGGGCACGCAATAAGGAGGGGGCCTTATTCCTTAGAACCCTTAGTCTCCTACAAGTTCACCTGGTGGAGTGTTGACTCCAGGGGTTATAGAGGTCTACCAATCAGTCCAGTCAGTGAGTGGCACCCTTGGAGCACGTGGTGCATCCTGAAGGGCACGTCGCACAAAAGAAACTCAGTCGGCGAGTGGCACCCCTGGAGCACATGGTGCATCCTGAAGGGAATGTCGCCCAAAAGAAATTCAAGAGGCGAGTGGCACCCTTGGAGCACGTGGTGCGTCCTGAAGGGCACGTCGCAATAATGTGGATGAAGGAGTCAGCCTAATTAGCCCTAAGTCATCAGCACCTGAATAAAACCTTAAGCAATTCCCCTAACCAATCGTCGCCTAGCTCAGAATATAAGCCCTAAGCCTAAGACTTTTTTAGGAAAAAACAAAAAATAAATAAATAAATAAAAAATAAAAAAAAWTTAGTGTGACCTTAACCAAAAAAACATGGCCCTAGCATAAAATAAAAAAATTCACACAAAAACCCACTTAAGTACTGGTTGGGTCTTCATAAAACTCTTGGGGTAACTGGAGAGAGTAAGGATCTAAATAAACTCCGGGATTTAAAAAAAAAAAAAGGAAACTTTTGTCTTTAACTTTTCTTTTTCTAGGTAATGAAATTCAAAACATTTTTTTTTATTACCATATTTAATATAAAATACAAAAACATGTCCACCACTTAAATGATGAAATATAAAAATATAACCACCACTAAAATGAAGATTTATTTTTGTGATTGTAAAATACAAAGGTAAACCACAACCCACTAAAAATGAGAAACTTCATTAATATAGTTATTTGAAGGCTATTAAGTAAATAAAAACATATNATATATATATAATAAATGAAAAGATTTATTTAGTGCATTACCTTTTAGGTTTTTTTTTAAAAAAAGGGGGGGGGAAATGAGCTTTAAGAAAAAGAAAATAAATTATGGAAAAGGAGGGATGCGTGACACTTGAAAAATAGGGGAATTTTTAGGGTTTGATTAAAAAAACTTAAAAGAAATGTATTTAGGGTTTTGAAAAAAAACCTAAAGGGGATTAGGTCAAAAAGGAAGATAAAAGACAGGAGAGGGGGAGAAAAGGGGGACCTTTTTTTCATCTATTGGTATTGTTATGCTGCCAGACTAGAGACTGGACTGATTTCTTGTAGGAGTTGGGGATTCTCAGCTGACTTGAGTGGTAGCTCAACCTTGGAGGTGAGATGAGAAGCTAGGCTATTGTCTGGATTGTGTGAGGCCCCTTTGTGGCTCGAGGGGCTGAGGGGGAAGCAGAGTACCCCTAGCATTTGGCTGGGAGGTATCGGTGCAGTCACTATGGTCGGAAAGCAGGAGCAGGAGTGGCAGGAGCTCAAGAATCATTTGCTGCAAGCGATAAGGGCACATGTATGTCTTGTTGCGTGTGTCTACAAACTGTAGTTGCAATGGTTATAGTATAAACTTGTAGTTTCCATGGTTATGGTAAAAATTCATTTTATAAACTTAGTTTCAATGGCTATCGTTGTTCTGGCATTCGTTGTTGTAGATCCATTGGCTAGTTAATAAACTTCTATGGCGTTTGTGTAGAGGTAGGGGCAAACCATTTGTAAAATCGTTCTGGATTGTGTACAGCTGATTTTATTGAGCGGGACTGTGTATATTTTCAATTGAATAACTATTAAAATTTCGGCTCAACCCATGTTAAACTGTTATTGATAAGAGAATGATAAAATCCTTGTGCCTTCAATTTAAATCCGTTACTAGAAATGAGCACTCGCGTCCCTGCTGTATCAGTTCTAGATTTTTACTTTTATCCTGGCGGGTTCAACCTTAAATTTTTATGAAATAACTGTTAGAATCCCCATCCTGCGTGACTAGGGATGGTTTTAAAAACATAAAATAAAAACACGGAGACCCTCTGGAACGTTAATCCTTAGCCTCGATTTTTAATGCGCGTTTAAGGCAGTTTTAGGGTTACGCTTTTGTTCTGTGCTTGAATTTTCATTCACCCTGACCCATTTTCCATAGAGCTGTGATTCAATGGCCATGTTGTTCTCCAAGTGCTTGTCTGCATAACTTACATCTCCTCTTCTTCACCAGCTGCCTACTAGGCAGCGACTTATACACACATTGCTTTCTTAAAACTATCATTGCTTTCTACATCCATTGCTTCTAATAATGAAACACCCACAAGGAACCCACCACCAGAGATTTCAGAATTCCTACTCAAAGAATGTGGGCTGTGCTAGTCAGATGTGTCTGATATCTTCAGAAGAAGGGCAACCCTGTTGACATGCAGATCCGTTCATACAGCCTGAGAAGCTATTGAGCCCTTGAGAGAATCAGGATTCTCAGAAGAGCAGGCAAGGAAGATCATAACCAAATACCCAGGTGTACTTTCTAGCAATGCTGACTGGGGGTTGAAGCCCAAGATTGAGCTCTTTAAAACAATGGGCATTACTGTAAATGACTTGGGAAGCCTCATATCCAAAGCACCCAGATTGCTTGGCTACAACATAGACCAAATCTGATTCCGAACATCCATTATCTTCACGCCTGTTCGGATCAATTGCCACTGCCTCCACGAATTTGAGAAGGGAAACTCAAATTTCGGTTTTCACGGATGGGCCCAAAATCTGGGAATTTTTTTTAAGGTACTTGGCAAGTTTTGGCCTCCGAGATGATGAAATCAAGGAGTTCGTTGGAAAGTGCCTAGCGGTACTGGAAACTTCCAGGGATAAGATGCAGAAGAACACGTAATTATTGATTACACTGCCAAGCTTCACCAAATATTGTTTTGAACTATCCTATGCTCCTCGGTTACAGCGTAGAGGGTAGGCTCAAGCCTCGTCTCAAGGTGCATAAGTCTAAAAGAGCAATGCAACCTTCCGAGCGTCCTCCGAATCTAGATGTTGCCTTTCACTTAGGAAACCTAAAGTTCCTTGACGATTATGTAAAGCAAAGTCCTGATGCTGCAAAGTTATTGGAAATTTACAGTGAACGGACAGAGCTCCATACCTATGCATCCTTACCCTTAACCAAGGAATGTCTGCCACAGAAAATAAGGGCCGAGTTAGTTAATTGCCTGTTTTTCATTTTGATGCATTTATAGGATGGCTATTTCTTTATTATAGTTTAGTTCTCAATATTAAACCTAGACATTAGCCCAGTACCCGGGATAGTTCAGTGAAACCCTAGATCTCATTTATATGTGTTTCTATATTAAAACCAACAGGCAGTGCATTTTTATTAAACGTTATTTAAACGTATATCGGCCTAGAATATTATTCAGCCTAAACCCTTAAATCATTATTCTAACTAGCTTATTTATCCGCCTAAGTTTTAACGATTATTAATCTAAATCAATATTGATTACAACGTTTTTAACTTAGAATGATTCGTAGAATGGAAGGTTTATAATTATTGGTTAAATCAAAATGCTAATGCTGATGCTCAAGCTGCAATATTAATAATTGCGTAAATTGAAATGGTAATACTTGTTTAAATATGCAATAATAATAATATTTGTTTATCTGCACGGTTAATGAGGATGTTGAATCGAATGTTAATATTGGGTTACTATGCAATGATTATACTTGTTTAATGGCAATGTTAATATTGGTTAAATTGAAATGCTAATGATGATTCTTACGCTGCAATATTAGCATTTGCTCAATCTGCAATGGTAATACTTGTCTAATTTGCACTAATAATATTTGTTTTATTTGCGATGTTAATGATGATGTTAAATCACAATGTTAATATTGTTAATTTGCAATGATGATACTTGTTAATGGCAATGTTAATATTGTTTAAATTGAATGCTAATGATGAATCTTAAGCTGCAATATTTCTATCTGCTTAATTGCAATGGTAATACTTGTCAATTTGCAATAATAATATTGTTTTATTTTGCAATGTTAGTGATGATGGTTGAATCGCAATGTTAATTTTTGTTTAATTGAAATGCTGGAGATGATGTTTAAATTGCAAGGTTATTATTTGTTTAATTTGAAGTGTTAATGATAAGATCTAAATTGCAATGCAAATATTCGTTAGGTTATTCCAATGTATGGTAATAAATTGGAAGGAAAGGCAAGATAATATGGAGAATGTAACGTTCGAGGGTTTACCCTTATGGTAATGATATCATTACTCATTTATGGTGATTAACAGAAAAATCCAATGCGCTTGCAATTATTGCTTGTCCTTGAACTAGTGCCAATGACCTTATAACTAAATAATGGGGGTTTAAATTATTGGTTTTTACCTTAGGATAAAGTCTTCGTCGGTTAATGGTAAGTAATGGAGCAATTGACCTTGATTGATGTCTTCGGGTCTCAATAGTGGTTGGTCGATATTAGAGTCCTCCTGACTTGCGTCTCCCGTAGAGGTCATGATTGTCCCTGATTTTGTAGTACTTGGTGGTATTGCATTGCGTGGTCTGCTTGTGTCGGGAGGGATGTAGACACCATCAATAGGCTTAGTATTTATGTCTGTGTGTTTCCCTGTGTCAATAATCCAGTGTCGTATCAAGAGTCTTGGGCCCTTTAAAGGTAGGGTTTCCACTCTTGCGACACACCTTAGGGGATTACTAGTTTCTGCCTGAGCAGTCGGCCAGGAGCTTATCTGACCTCATCTCTCTCCAGAGTAGAGGACTAAGATTAAACACCCTGCTTTCCTGTGCAGAAATAGTAAAATACTACCATGGATTCTACCTTTTGTGTTCATAGGGTACCTAACCCAGTATGTCTTTATTGTTGAAGTTGTCATGGGGCGTCTTGTCTTGGATGTTATTTGCTTGCAGTTACTTGTTGGGCACCTTGCGTCTTCTTGTTGTGATCTTCGTGGTTGAGTCTTGTCGGTTGTCGGGTGGCGATGTAGAATCAAGTGAGTCTATTACTTCTACATGCGCACACACATTTTTAAAACAAAAAAAAAAAATCTTGCACTAGTTACTGGAGTTGGGTCGTCGTAACGGTTGGGTCTTTACATATGGTATCAGAGCCAGGTTCGACCCGCGACATGGGATTCGCTACGGCTTTCGTTGACATGAGTTGGTTTTAGTATACTATTTCTGATTGAGTTGACTATGTGTGTGCAGGTAATCATGGTTATAGGATGTCGCAGAGGCAGACGACGGGGTGCTAGGAGAGGAGGCGAGATACCTCCCGCCGCATCCACGCCTGAGGGGTCTAACCCCTAGGGAGGCAAGCAGGTGCTCAGACAGGAACAGATAGCAGTTGGTGATGTTAATGGGATGATGAGTTCCTTTCAGCGCATGTCCGAGGCTCTGATCAGCCGTTTGTACAGAGATGAGGCCAGGGCGTCGGCACCCCCTGAGGGTCCGCCGTGCACACTAGTCGTTACAGGTAGCATTCACTGTGAACTTGAGAAGGTAAAATTTCCCGAGTTCTTTGGTGCCCTGGATGACGCAGCTGCTGAGGCATGGTTGGAGAATATGGCGATGTGCTTTGCACTTCGTGATTATACCTCCAATATGAACGTCCGCATGGCGGTCTTTCAACTGAAGGGGAGCGCTCTTCTATGGTGGAAGACACTCCTGCCACAGTTGAACATGGCTGTTGAAGATGTGTCATGGGAACTGTTCAAGGAACGGGTCCGAGAGAGGTACCTTTCTGAGGACTTCATTGAACGTCAGCTCAACGAGTTCAACGCGTTACGACAGGGAGTTCGTACGGTGCCCGAGTACGAGGCACGTTTTATGGAGCTGCTCCGGTATGCTCCGCACCTTAACACGAAGAAGCTCAAGGTCAACCGATTCGTGTTTGGCCTTAATGGCAACCTGCGTGCAAAGGTTAGGATCTTGATGCCTCAAACCTTGCATGACGCTGTCCAAAAGGCCCTCATAGCTGAGGAGGAGCTTATCAGTGGGGGTCAGACCAGGACTTAAGTGAGACCCGCAGGGCAGAGTTCATCTGGTGCGCCTTGGCATCAGACACCAGTGAGACATACGCCGGGACATCGTGGCTTCCAGAGGGGATCCACGTTCACTACACCTCAACGACTTCCGCCTCACCAGCGGACACCTTATCGAGGACCACAACACCAGCAGCAGTGTCGCCCGCAACAACAGCAGTTTAGGCCTGTTCAGCAGAACAGACCAGGGTTTCAGGTCGGTGGACAGTCATCTTCTACTTCGGGTACCAGGACTACTAGGCCGAAGAAAGGGTGTTGGACGTGTGGGGAGCCACACTACTAGTGTGACTGTCCTGTGGAGAGGACCAGGACGTCTGGATCAGCCAGACCCGCTACCGTGGGAGATATGGGCAAGGCCCATCGGATACATGCAGCGGTGAATAACCGCCAGGAAGAGCACCAGTCGACTATGCTCAAGACGACAGGTATGGTCGTTGACCAAACCCTTAGTATTTTGATAGACCCAGGAGCTACTAAGAGTTTCATTTCTGGTGCAGCGCTAAAAAGGATTAAGGTAAAGTCAGTCGAACAAGATGAGTTTAGCTTCATGGATATGGCTTCGGGAGCCAAACATAAGGTTGGAGGAAAGGTTATGGGCTGTGCCCTTAACCTGGGAGAGTTTTTCACGAGGGTCAACTTGTACGTCACGATCTTAGGATCTTATGACGTCGTGATCGATATGGATTGGTTGGAAATGCATGAGGCAATACTCAATAGTAAGACAAAATGGTTGAGCTTGGTTGATGACGAAAGGACAGAGACGTGTGATTGTAGGAAGGAACCAGGGATTTTCCCTGCGGTTCATCTATTCCTTACAATTACGGAAGAGTATGTGCAAGGGGTGAAAACTTTATGAGATCCTCGTGCTAAACGAGAAGTGAGTAGCGGAAGTTCTAGAACACCTTCCGGTGGTGAAGGAGTTGCGGACGTATTTCCAGAGGAGTTGCCTGGGATGCCGTCGGAAAGGGAACTGGAGTTTACCATAGACTTGAAACCGAGAAATGAACCGATAGCAAGAAGGCCTTATCGGATGTTGAACCCGTAGTTGCAAGAGTTAAAAATGCAACTGAAGGAGTTGTTGGACCTGGGACTGATACGTCCTAGTGTGTCACCGTGGGGTGCACCAGTTATTTTCATACGAAAGAAGGACGGATCGTGGAGGCTTTGCATTGACTACCGTCAACTGAACAAGGCTATGATCAAGAATCAGTATCCCTTACCAAGAATTGATGATCTGTTCAATCAAATGAAGGGTGTGACAGTGTTCTTCAAGATCGATTTGCGATCCTGGTATCACCAGTTACGGATCAAGGAGGATGACATCCTTAAGACAGCCTTTAAGACGAGATTTGGACATTACGAGTTTACTGTTTTTCCTTTTGGACTGACAAATGCCCCAGGGGTATTCATGAGTTTGATGAACGGGGTGCTCCGCGAGTACTTGGACAAGTTCGTCCAAGTATTCATTGACGATATCTTGATCTACTCTCGGACTACGGAGAAGCTTGATGAGCACTTGCTCTTGGTATTGCAATGTTTACGAGAACACAAATTGTATGGGAAGTTTTCCAAATGCTCTTTTTACCAATCGAGAATTCACTACTTAGGGCATGTCATCTCCGGCAAGGGTATCGTTGTGGATCCAGCCAAGGTTGAGGCTATTATGGAATGGCCTGTGCCGACGAATGTCATAGAAGTGCGTAGTTTTATGGGATTAGCGGGATACTATCGATGGTTTGTCGAGGGTTTTTCAAAGATAGAAAATCCGATCACGGAATTGCAGAAGAAAAACAAGAAGTTTGTTTGGACCGAGAAATGCACAGAAGCATTTCGGAGGCTTAAAGAGTTGTTGACAACTGCGCTGATACTAAAGGTCCCTGACATGGATGCATACTTCTTGGTATGCACTGACACATCCAATGAAGGCTTAGGCGGAGTCTTGATGCAGGACAGACAAGTGATTTCTTACATTTCGAGGAAGCTGAGAAGGCATGAGGAGAACTAAGTGACGCATGATTTGGAGTTACTAGCCATCGTATATGCCTTGAAGGTTTGGAGACACTACCTTGTTGGACGAAAATTTGAATTAAATACTGATCATTGTGGACTACAACACATTTTTACGCAAAGCGACCTGAACGCGCGACAACGACGTTGGTCAGAATTGCTTAGCGAGTATGACTTCAAGATTAATTACATCAAGGGAACAGTGAACCAAGTGGTGGATGCCTTGAGTCAGAGGCCACGTATCTTTTTGGTGTTACCTCTTCAGACAAATCTACGTGAGAAGATTCTCACCTTACATCGTGATGATGACTGTTACACAGAAGTCAAGGATTTTATCGGACAAAACACAATGATGGTACCACATTATGAGGGATATTCATTGGATAAAGATGGGTTATTGAGGTTTAGAGGTCATATTTACGTACCACCTAATGACGAGTTGAGGATGTTGATCCTGAGCGAGGCTCATAGAGCGGTTTACATGGCTCACCCAGGAGTCACGAAGATGAAGGCAGACCTTAAGCCCTTATTCTTCTGGAAGGGAATGAAGGCCGACATAGTCAACTTTGTGGGTAGATGTCTCAAGTGTCAACAGGTAAAGGCTGAACATAGACACCCGGCAGGATTACTTCAACCACATGCCATTCCGAAATCGAAATGGGAAGTTATTTCGATGGATTTTATTGTTGGATTGCCACTGATGGCAAGAAGACACGACTCGATTTTTGTAGTAGTAGACACTCTGATGAAGAGTGCTCACTTTATTCCTATGCGTACGACCTATCAGGCACCTGACATAGCGAGAGTTTTCATCAGTGAGATTGTGAGACTGCATGGCGTGCCTAAAAAGATTATATCCAATCGAGGATCGGTGTTTACTGGACTATTTTGGACGAGTTTCCAAGAGGCCTTGGGAACCCAACTTAACTTTAGTACTACGTATCACCCAGAGACGGATGGACAGACAGAACATATGAACCAAACCTTGGAAGACATGTTGTACATGTACGTGATGGACCAACAAAAGCGTTGGGAGGAATTCTTGCCTCTAGTAGAGTTCTCTTACAACAACAGTTATCAAAGCACCATAAAGATGGCGCCTTTTGAGTTTCTTTATGGGTGACCGTGTAGGATGCCCTTGAGTTGGGATTGGCTTGAGGATAGGGTCCTAGTGGGACCAGAAGCGATCCAGGAAATGGAAGAGAAAATGCAAACCATAAGACAAAGGATAAAAGAAGCAGAGGATCGACAGAAGAGTTATGCCGATGCGCACCAAGTCGACCGTAGTTATGAGGTCGGCGATCGAGTTTTCTTGTGGGTTAAACCACATAAGAGTTTGATCAAGTTTGGAAAGGGAGCTAAAATCTCTCCTAGGTTCGTGGGACCTTTCAATATTGTGGAGAGAAAGGGGCCCGTGGCCTATCGACTAGCCTTACCTGATTCTTTGAGGCATATGCACAATGTTTTTCATGTATCTGTTTTGAGACATTATATTAGTGATCCTACACATGTGATTGACCTGAGTTCCTTGCAGGTATCGGACGAGGGAGCGCTCATGGCTGAGCCAGTCCACATCTTAGATAATCGCATTCGACAGTTACGATGTCGAACGGTAGATCAGGTCAAGGTCCAGTGGGACAGTTATAGTCCACACTCGGTGACCTAGGAGGATGCAGATGATATGCGTCAGCAATTTCCATTTTTGTTTGATAGATAGGCTTATGATACTGTGATACTTTATTTCTGCATTTATACTAAGAAACTTCGGGACGAAGTTTAGACCAAGACGGGGTGTATGTAACAAACCGCTCTGGTGCACTGAGAACACTTATTATTTGAGGACACTTGCTCGCAAGTGATATGGACTTTTATGATGTTAGACCATTTATACTTGATTATGATGCGATTGCAGATGACATGATCTGTTACTATTTGATGTAGACAGGTGCTATTGACTCAGTTTTATTGAGTGTGTAGGGCTTTGACCTTGAGGATGCAGAGGCACCAGTAGAACCCCCTTGGACTCCAGACTGAGTCAGGGAGTGTGCTTTTGGGTGATATGTTTACTATGATGTTTCACTCAATTTGATGATTTGTTGTTGACATTTCTGACATGATTGTTGATGATGCAGGTTGACAATAGCTTGTCGACCAGACTCACATATGGAGCAAAGGGGCCACACACGATTTGCAGAGAGGTTGAGGGAGAGGGGTGGACAGCATCCCTGCCACCGCCTGCTCGCACTCCCATCGTGGCTCTAACTGTAGGTTAACGATTACCTAGTTTGAGAGGATCCACGATGCCGTGAGGGAAGACTGCGACAGTCGCTCACGATGATTCTAAGGGGCGTGCAATAAGGCAGGGGACTTATTCCTTAGAACCCTTAG
>JASDQU010100217.1:314255-329088 GCA_032191745.1 Picea mariana | reverse complement strand
CGTGGCTCTAACTGTAGGTTAACGATTACCTAGTTTGAGAGGATCCACGATGCCGTGAGGGCAGACTGCGACAGTCGCTCACGATGATTCTAAGGGGCGTGCAATAAGGCAGGGGACTTATTCCTTAGAACCCTTAGTCTCCTACAAGTTCACCTGGCGGAGTGTTGACTCCAGGGGTTATAGAGGTCTACCAATCAGTCCAGTCAGCGAGTGGCACCCTTGGAGCACGTGGTGCATCCTGAAGGGAACGTCGCACAAAAGAAACTCAGTTGGCAAGGGGCACCCTTGGAGCACATGGTGCATCCTGAAGGGCACGTCGCCCAAGAGAAATTCAAGAGGTGAGTGGCACCCTTAGAGCATGTGGTGCGTCCTGAAGGGCACGTCGCAATAATGTGGATGAAGGAGTTACCCTAATTAGCCCTAAGTCATCAACACCTGAATAAAACCTTAAGAAATTCCCCTAACCAATCGTCACCTAGCTCAGAATCTAAGCCCTAAGCCTAAGACTTTTCTAGGAATAAATAAAAAATAAAAAATAAAAAAATAAAATAAAATAAAATTTTAGTGTGACCTTAACAAAAAAAACATGGCCCTAGCATAAAATAAAAAAATTCACACAACAACCCACTTAAGTACTGGTTGGGTCTTCATAAAACTCTTGGGGTAACTGGAGAGAGTAAGGATCTAAATAAACTCCGGGATTTAAAAAAAAAAACGAAACTTTTGTCTTTAACTTTTCTTTTTCTAGGTAATGAAATTCAAAACATTTTTTTTTATTACCATATTTAATATAAAATACAAAAACATGTCCACCACTTAAATGATGAAATATAAAAATATGACCACCACTAAAATGAAGATTTATTTTTTTGATTATAAAATACAAAGGTAAACCACAACCCACTAAAAATGAGAAACTTCATTAATATAGTTAATTTGAAGGCTATTAAGTAAATAAAAACATATATATATAATAAATGAAAATATTTATTTAGTGCATTACCTTTTAGGTTTTTAAAAAAAAAGGGGGGGGGGAAATGATCTTTAAGAAAAAGAAAATAAATTATGGAAAAGGAGGGATGCGTGACACTTGAAAAATAGGGGAATTTTTAGGGTTTGATTAAAAAAACTTAAAAGAAATGGATTTAGGGTTTTGAAAAAAAACCTAAAGGGGATTAGGTCAAAAAGGAAGATAAAAGACAGGAGAGGGGGAGAAAAGGGGGACCTTTTTTTCAGCTATTGGTATTGCTATGCTGCCAGACTAGAGACTGGACTGATTTCTTGTAGGAGTTGGGAATTCTCAGCTGACTTGACTGGTAGTTCAGCCTTGGAGGCGAGCTGAGAAGCTAGGCTATTGTCTGGATTGTGTGTGGCCCTTTTGCGGCTCAGGGGGATGAGGGGGAAGCAGAGTACCCCTAGCGTTTGGCTGGGAGGTACCGGTGCAGTCACTACAGTCGGCAAGAAGGAGCAGGAGAGGCAGGAGCACAAGAATCATTTGCTGCAAGTGATAAGGGAACAGGTATGTCTTGCTGCGTGTGTCTACAAAATGTAGTTGCAATGGTTATTGTATAAACTTGTAGTTTCCATGGTTATGGTAAAAATTCATTTTATAAACTTAGTTTCAATGGCTATCGTTGTTCTGGCATTCGTTGTTGTAGTTCCATTGGCTAGTTAATAAACGTCTATGGCGTTTGTGTAGAGGTAGGGGAAAACCATTTGTAAAATTGTTCTGGACTGTGTACAACTGATTTTATTGAGCAGGACTGTGTATAATTTCAATTGAATAACTATTAAAATTCCGGCTCAACCCACGTTAAACTATTATTGATAAGTGAATGATAAAATCCATGGGCCCTCAATTTAAATCCGTTACTAGAAACGAGCACTCGCATCCCTACTGTATCAGTTCTGGATTTTTACTTTTATCCTGGCGGGTTCAACCTTAATTTTTTATGGAATAACTGTTAGAATCCCCATCCTGCGTGACTAGGGATGGTTTTAAAAACATAAAATAAAAACATAGAGACCCTCTGGAACGTTAATCCTTAGCCTCGATTTTTAATGCGCGTTTAAGGCAGTTTTAGGGTTACGCTTTTGTTCTGTGCTTGAACTTTCATTCACCCTCATCCATTTTCCATAGAACTGTGATTCCATGGCCATGTTGTTCTCCAAGTTCTTGTTTGCATAAATTACATTTCCTCTTCTTCACCAGCTGCCTACTAGGCAGCGACTTATACACACATTGATTTCTTAAAACTATCATTGCTTTCTACATCCATTGCTTCTAATAATGAAACACCCACAAGGAACCCACCACCAGAAATTTCAGAATTCCTACTCAAAGAATGTGGGTTGTGCCAGTCATATGTGTCCGATATCTTCAGAAGAATGGAAACCCTGTTGACATGCAGATCTGTTCATACAGCCCGAGAAGCTATTGAGCCCTTGAGAGAATCAAGATTCTCAGAAGAGCAGGCAAGGAAGATCATAACCAAATACCCAGGTGTACTTGCTAGCAATGCTAACTGGGGGTTGAAGCCCAAGATTGAGCTCTTTAAAACAATGGGCATTACTGTAAATGACTTGGGAAGCCTCATATCCAAAGAACCCAGATTGCTTGGCTGCAATATAGACCAAATCTAATTCGGAACATCCGTTATCTTCACGCCTGTTCAGATCAATTGCCACTGCCTCCACGGATTTGAGAAGGGCAGCTCAAATTTCGGTTTTCAGCGATGGGCCCGAAATATGGGAAATGTTTTTAAGGTACTTGGCAAGTTTTGGCCTCCGGGATGATGAATTCGAGGAGGTCGTTGGGAAGTGCCCAGCGGTACTGGAAACTTCCAGGGATAAGATGCAGAAGAACACGTAATTATTGATTACATTGCCAAGCTTCACCAAATATTGTTTTGAACTATCCTATGCTCCTCGGTTACAGCGTAGAGGGTAGGCTCAAGCCTCGTCTCAAGGTGCTTAAGTCTAAAAGAGCAATGCAACCTTCTGAGCATCCTCCAAATCTAGTTGCTGCCTTTCACTTAGGCAACCTAAAGTTCCTTGACATTTATGTAAAGCGCAGTCCTGATGCCACAAAGTTATTGGAAATTTACAGTGAATGGACAGAGCTCCATACCTGTGCGTCCTTACCCTTAACCAAGGAATGTCTACGACAACTAATAAGGGCCAGGTTAATTAATTGCCTATTGTTCATTTCGATGTGTTTACAGGATGGCTATTTCTCTATTATAGTTTAGTTCTCAATATTAAACCTAGACGTTAGCCCAGTACCCGGGATAGTTCAGTGAAACCCTAGATCTCATTTATATGTGTTTCTATATTAAAACTAGCAAGCAGTGCATTTTTATTAAAGGTTATTTAAACATATATTGGCCTAGAATATTATTCAGCCTAAACCCTTAAATCATTATTCTACCTAGCTTATTTATCCACCTAAGTTTTAACGATTATTAATCTAAATCAATATTGATTACAACGTTTTTAACTTAGAATAATTCGTAGAATGGAAGGTTTATAATTATTGGTTAAATCGAAATGCTAATGCTGATTCTCAAGCTGCAATATTAATAATTGCATAAATTGAAATGGTAATACTTGTCTAAATATGCAATAATAATAATATTTGTTTATCTGCGCGGTTAGTGAGGATGTTGAATCGAATGGTAATATTGGGTTACTATGCAATGATTATACTTGTTTAATGGCAATGTTAATATTGGTTAAATTGAAATGCTAATGATGATGCTTACACTGCAATATTAACATTTGCTCAATCTGCAATGGTAATACTTGTCTAATTTGCACTAATAATATTTGTTTTATTTGCGATGTTAATGATGATGTTAAATCGCAATGTTAATATTGTTAATTTGAAATGATTATACTTGTTAATGGCAATGTTAATATTGTTTAAATTGAATGCTAATGATGAAGCTTAAGCTGCAATATTTTTATCTGCTTAATTGCAATGGTAATACTTGTCAATTTGCAATAATAATATTGTTTTATTTTGCAATGTTAGTGATGATGGTTGAATCACAATGTTAACTTTTGTTTAATTGAAATGCTCGAGATGATGTTTAAATTGCAAGGTTATTATTCGTTTAATTTGAAGTGTTAATCATAAGATATAAATTGCAATGCAAATATTTGTTAGGTTATTCCAATGTATGGTAATAAATTGGAAGGAAAGGCAAGATAATATGGAGAATGTAACGTTCGAGGGTTTACCCTTATGGTAATGATATCGTTACTCATTTATGGCGATTAACAGAAAAATGCAATGCGCTTGCGATTATTGCTTGTCCTTGAACTAGTGCCAACGACCTTATAACTAAATAATGGGGGTTGAAATTATTCTTTTTTACCTTAGGATAAAGTCTTCGTCGGTTAATGGTAAGTAATGGAGCAATTGACCTTGATTGATGTCTTCAGGTCTCAATAGTGGTTGGTCGATATTAGAGTCCTCCTGACTTGCGTCTCCCGTAGAGGTCATGATTGTCCCTGATTTTATAGTACTTGGTGGTATTGCATTGCATGGTCTGCTTGTGTCGGGAGGGATGTAGACACCATCAGTAGCCTTAGTATTTATGTCTGTGTGTTTCCCTGCATCAAGAATCCAGTGTTGTATCAAGAGTCTCGGGCCCTTTAAAGGTAGGGTTTCCACTCTTGCGACACACCTTAGGGGATTACTAGTTTCTGCCTGAGCAGTCGGCCATGAGCTTATCTGACCTCCTCTCTCTCTGGAGCAGAGGACTAAGATTAAACGCCCTGCTTTCCTGTGCAGAAATAGTAAACTACTACCATGGATTCTACCTTCTGTGTTCGTACGGTACCTAACCCAGTATGTCGTTATTGTTGAAGTTGTCGTGGGGTGCCTTGTCTTGGATGTTATTTGCTTGCAATTACTTGTTGGGCAACTTGCGTCTTCTTGTTGTGATATTCATCGTTGAGTCTTGTCGGTTGTCGGGTGGTGACGTAGAATCAAGTGAGTCTGTTACTTCTACACGTGCACACACATTTTTAAAACAAAAAAAAAAATCTTGCACTAGTTACTGGAGTTGGGTCGTCGTAACGGTTGGGTCTTTACAATGAAGAGAAGCATTTCATTTGGAGATGAATATCATTAGGATGTTTCCCCCTTGAAGAGGAAATTGAACAGGAGAGGATCCCTTCCATAATAGGATCAATTGTATGGTGTTGCCCTACCTCAAGGGTTTTCATATAATAAAGAGTGGGTTTTCTATATTGTTCCATTCATCTTGTGTGGTTAATATATTCAGAGATATTTGGTACTTTTGTGGAATTTTGTGATCAAGGATTTGGTACTTAATAATTTGTATCATATCATTTTCCTCGGTAAGAAGTGTGGGATTATTTATTTATTTTTTTGCATATTTTTTCGAATAATTTATTTTTTCGGACAATTTATTTTTTCAGACAAGAAGACAGCCGCGAAATTACAGACAATTTATGTATATTTTTATGAAAAATATGCAGAACCTAGTTTTACATCTGAATTCCTCTCATAAAAAAACTTAATTTAGAAAAACAAATCGTCCAAAACGAACTCTAAGAAGTCAACATATCGACATTTTAAAATCTGCAATTTTTTAGGGTTTCTTTCATGGAGGGCAACACAATTTTTTGATTTATGTATATAGAGGACAAATTTGCTAAAAAAAATTATATATATTAGTTCCTATTTCAAAAATAGCTCATTTAAAAAAATAAAATCACCCAAATCAGATCTCCAGAAGTGAATATATTGTTGATTTAAAATCAACTATTTTTGGTGGTTTTTTGTAATGACAATAGGACTGTAGAGTTCATAACTTTTGAGGGGGATGGAATGATAGTTAGATAGAGATGTCTGGGGGGGGGTGTAAGATGGCCCATATTTATAATAGTAGAGGCCATTCAATTTAAGGTGGAATAGGTCAACTATAGTATTAAATAAATCCCACTATGGTAGTTATATATAATAAATGTAAGAGGACTTCTTAGAAGGCTCTGCTTCTAGAAGGTTCTTCCTCTAGAATGTCCTTAGGTGGTTGGTAGCACCATATAAAGTGTTTCAATAAATGTAATTAGTATGAAGAGAACTAATTTATTTGTAGTTGAAGCTCATTAGGAGGTTTCCCTCTCAAAGAGGCAAGTGAACAAGAGAGGATCCCTTACATAATGGGATCCATTGTATGGTGTTTCCCTACCTCAAGGGTTCTCTTATAATAAAGAGTGGTTTTTCTATATTGTTTAATATATCTTATGTGGTTAATGTATTTAGATATATTTGGTACTATTGTGGTATTTTGTATTCATGTATTTGGTACTTAACATATTCCCTTGGACATACTCTCATCACTAGGAAAATCATCCTCAGAATTCTTGTTAAGTGCACACCCTCTGCACACTCCCTTTTGTGAAATATTGAACTTTAGGAGACCTATAAGAGTCCCCCTCAAAATCAACAATGCCCTATAGTGTAGGTGTCCAAACCTCCTGTGAAAAAACTCACATAGGTTGTTACTGTCATACACCAAGCCCTGAACAAGATCACCCTATAACCTATACAAAGTTCCCTCTCTAACCAATTACTATTGCATTGTTTGGGATAACTTTATCTAGATGCATGAGTACCTTTCCTATTTGAAAAGTAACAAAAAAACCTTGTCCTCCAAAGCTGACACTGAAAGAAAATTCTTGTTCAAACCTGGTATGTAAAGCGTATCATAGGAATCTAACAAACCTCATAAATCAAGATGGAACACAATTTTTCCCTCTCCCTTTAATACATACTTGGCATCATCACCACACTACACATGAAAATTTTTACTCTTTTTTAGACTGCTAAATAGCTCTTGTGCCTCGATCATATCACGAGATACATCACTGTCTAAGAACCAATAAATCCTCGATGTTGTGCTGGTGGAACGGAAAGAAACCAGTGAGAAATACTTCTAAAACTTCGCTCCAAACTCATCAAGTTGTGTATTTTTTGATGTTGTTGTACACATCTTTTCCTTACCATTATTAGTCTTCTCGGGACACTGAGATGCATAATTCCTATTCTTATGACATGAGAAACACTTGATTTTACTCAAGTCCTTCTTCTTCCCTAGTTGTAATTATCCTCCATCATTGTTAACGTTCTTTATAGAACTCTTTCCTTTTCCCTTATTTATTGTACTGACAAGAGCCAAGTTCTTCTCACTACCGCCCTGCTTGATGTTCTTAGAATTCTCTTAAGTTTCTTCCTAGATGCAATCATCCTAAAGCCTCTACCAATATGGGATATTTTCTTGAGTGACGACTCCCTTGAAAAATGGTTCTCATGACTAGGGAAGACCATTCAATTCCACATTCACTAGAACCATGTCCTTTGTTTTCTCCCCTATGGCTGCAAGTTGATCACACACATATGTGATCCTCAAGAGATAGATGGTAGCATATTCATATGTAGACATCTGCATTGATCTGAGTCTATTCCTTAAGAGCATATTCCTATTCATGTTAGTTCTATCGAATAACCCTACCATGGCATCAAACATATCTTTGGTCATATTATTATTACACAAGTGAGGAATTAGGTGAGCCTTGACTAAATATGAGATGACCCTCTATGCTTTGATATCCTTATTTTTGTGAGCCTCCAAATTTGTTGGATCTGTTAGTGGAGTAACAACTTTTTCCACTAAATCCCAAAGGTCATACTCCTTAAACCCCAAGGTTACTCTTGTTTCCCAAGATAGGAATTTGGATGCTCCATACAGTATGTCTTCAACTCTCAATGGTGTTGCTTCCATCCCTAAGACCTGATAACCTACCCTGTAAATAAACTATTGTTTAAAATTTCCCCTTTAATGAACTGTACTAGATTGTACATGACTATCACCTATGCAACTCATGTGTGTACGTTATTTTTACCATTGAAACTCATGTATGTATGTGACCCTCACCACTGCAAGTCATGTATATGTGACTATGCTCAAATCCACCCACGTATGTACACGAATGTGATTTTTGTGACCCATTTACACCTCGATAAACCGACAAAAACCTAATTCTGACTCATTATGACTGTTTCCTTGAAATATATCCTTTGATTTATGTTCATTGGTTATCTATCTACTATGGATCTGAGATCTAACTTCCACTAAGAGCACCTACTTTGATACCATGTTTAATTTACCACTTGAACCAAGCACCCGATAATTAATTCGAAGAAGAAATGAGAAATAACCCTCTCTGGAATTTTTGTAGAGCTCATCTCTGTGGAAAAAACCTATAAGCTTCATCCAAATATGACTTAATATGCTCTAGTTATGGCCAAAATAAGAAAATGGCTACAGATTTTTTTTTTTTTTTGACATTGTGGAGAATTTTTTCCTATATCGAAATCTGCACCGTTGATCTTAAAATCAAAATATATAAGGATTATCCGTCGGAGGTTCCCATTAGGAATGTTGAAGAATCAAGATCAAAATTAATTCTGAAAAGAGTGTATCTAATAATACTCCCCTTCAATACCATCAGGGATTTTCATTCAGAGTTTAGAAAGTAGGTAAATATCGACACTCTGACCAGAGGGTATCGAAGAATATTCCCTTTCTATACCATCAAAACTTATAACTCGAAGTTCAAAAGTGAAGGAAATTTTTCTATGCCAAAAGGGAGGGTATTGAAGAATATTCCATTCTAGATATTGTTAGAACTTTTCGTTTAGATTTCAGAAAGTTGATGAAGTTTCACTATTCCAAAAAGAAGGGTATCGAAGAATATTCCATTTCAATACCTAAACACTAGGAGTTGAAAAATATTAGGAAATATTTGTTGCTACGACCAAAAGGGTATCAAAGAATATTCTCGATCGATACCATCGAAACTCTTCTGAACGAGATATTTCGAAAACACATTTCTGAAAAACACATCTTAGTGAGATCTAACAACTGAGAATGATCCTAATTTATCTAGCAACTCTCATTCATTCAGAATCATGTCATTGGCTTTTCTTCATGCCTAAATCTGAAGTCCTCTGACACTTCCTTTCTGAAGGCCTGTCGGGAACATCCTTCTCGTACCTGTAAGATTGAATCTTGTCTGATGATTTCATCTGACTTCCCAAATGACTGAAAATGAATTTGGACCATCAATTTACCTTATTTCTCAAACCTCGAAATGAATCTCGTTCGTCGATATAGTAACTTTCTCAAACTTCGAAAACATTAATATTTAAAAAAAAATTTAATGAGTAAATCTGTGTTGTTAATTGCAATATCGGACACAATATCGACCGTCAATTCTCTGAAAGCTTCCCCATGCTACCATGACCATTAAAATTATGATTTTGTTTTTCAATATTCCAAGTCAAATTCAACTCTGCATCTCCAAAAATCAAATCCATTAAACCTATGAAACAATTTGAATCATTTAAACATGGATTTTCTCACGAATTTGGGGATTTCAGTCTAATTTTTCCACAATTTTCCTGAAAATTCGTACCAGTTGAATCTGTAACAACAAATATGCCCAATTTTCACCCATTCCGGCCCACACAAGCTTGATGTTTCAACCAGAACCTCTGATACCAATTTGTAACATACCCATCCACTCACAGGCTCACCACGCTATTTCAAAATTGGCTTCTAAATTAATTTTCAATTATGGTTATTTTTTAATTAATAAAGAGGCATGAAATATTCACATGCAGAGATCAAAATTCATTCTACAATATAAAAGAAAATAATATATTTCCATACATGACAATAATGAACAAGAATTCACATTATAAACATGAATCTCATAGATAATAATTAATACACAGTGTAATAGATACACAGGTAAGTAAAACCATGACAGGGATAATTTATGTCTAATGAAACGAATCACCAACTGGTTGCATACCAAGGATGTTCCACCCAAGTGTAGACACTATTTTTCTAAATCTCAATAGCAATGTCACCCCGAAGCCATGGCTATCAATCCACAAGGATAGTTTCATAGTGTAACTAAGCTTCCCAACCCAGTCAGCACTCAATCTATCATAGGATTCTCAAGACACACAACAATCCAAGGTACACCATATCTCTTATATCTAGCCTACAAAACCCAAGAAAATAGACCCCCTTCTCGGCCACACAGACCCTCAGGATATCCACCTCCTCCCAGGGCTCCAATGCATTTGGTCAAGAATCTCCATTTTGGGACTCTCAGAATTCACATTTGTGTGAAAACCTTAACACACGCCAAAAAATATCAAACATGCAGGCATTAATTCATGGTTGAAGTACACCAACAGTCATTACATCCAACAAAAACATGGCTCCTCTCCAACAATTCATTTTTATTTCCCAAGACAAGATTAAAATGAATGAGGAATGATGAGTGGGTGAAAGAATGAATGGAGAGAGAACATAATGAAAGGTTTGGACAATGAACAATGAGTGAGTGAGTGAGTGAACCCCCAAACAAACCAAATATGCGTTTATATATTTCTTGGAATTAAAGAACCACATGGCCTTCCCCCAAAAAGCTCAAGTAATTGATATTCTCCATTGAAACAAAAATGAATAAGTAAAATATAAAATAAATACTTAGTTCCTCAAGCCCCCTCTCTTGTGGAATCATATCCCCCTATAACTCTTGTCCTTGTTCGTCTAGCTGTCAGTGATGTATTTATTATTAATAATGATAAAAAAATTACATTTCCTAGCCACACTAGCCTCTTTTAATTGCTTGGGCACTCTAGTCTTTCATAAATTAACAAAATACATTATTTAATACAAGGCTTAAAATTGGGGTATTACAACCATGCTAATCTTCTTTGTATGGTTCTAATTTTATCGAATGTCTCAAAAAAAACCAATCTCCTATATATTGGAAGATAAATTGTTATTTTTAATGTTATATATGTATGTGACAACCTCCTCCATATTAAAATATAGATTTCTCTCTACCCATGGAAATTACACTTCTGGCTCAAAGACGTTTTCCTGGACCAAAGTGACTAGACTGGACTCTAGGATTCCAATTTCCCATTGTACCTATTTCTCTAGACATACCATTTCTGTGATTTCGCCATGAAGTGTCAAGCTCACTACCTTCTCGGCCAAAGAGCCATTATGTCTTCGTCTGGTGAAACTTTGTTCACCATCACCCTAGAAAAATTAAATCAAATACTGTAGATATCTAGAAATGATTATGTTTCTCCCTTATCCATTGAAATCCTCACTGAGCTCTACCAGAAACTATCTTTCCCATTGAATGCTCAAATCTTTGAACTCTTCGTACCTAAAAATGCATAGTTGCCTAAAAATAATCCCCCATATCATTCTTCCATATTCTCAGTCAAAGGAAACTAGATCATTTCTTCCTTATGTAGCTTGCTAGGATAGTATTCTAATGAATGGGTAGACAAACCCATTCTAGGTTTCATATCCATTTTCTCCACTGAAGAAAAGGAAATAGTTCAATTTGACTACAACCAGTTTCTAGTCGGCAACATCCATGCATAGCTCTTCAATTTTTCCACAAAGGGTATGTTCAAGTATTCTTCAATATTGGTGTACCTGTTCCTCTTCTTCTAAGTAGACAAATTCTCCTTCTCCCTCCATAAGTTGGATCAATATGGTAATCATCAAYCTGTGACCTCCTGGACATCAATAGTGAGAAAAAACTCATTCGAGTTCAACTTCAAACAGTTTGTTCACCAATTATACCATCCAGTGGTATGCATGCTTAGTGGAACAAAAGAATCATGAATAAACGAGGAAGTTCATATAATTCTGCACCTRTCAGACCTAAACAAAATAGGAAACTAGTACCTTTACCAGGACCATACACAAATCAGGGTCTACAGGTGTGAATTACCCCCTTACAAGTTGCCTAAATACCTTCCTATTAGAATATTCTCCTTGGAATATATCTGGTACATCATCAATTCTAATGATATTCACTTTGTGGCATTCAAGAAGAAGCAACAACTTAGGATCAAGGGTCAAATAGGTTCTTTCATATGCAACAATAGAGTTGCAGGGGAATAAGACAATAAATTGTTAAAGGAAATGAAGTTCATCCTAACTTTCCCATGGCAATATGACCCCTATGATATTATAAGAAACCATGCTTAAAAAAAAAAATATCTCCTTATGCTCATGTGCCAAAGTCTGAAATTAAAATGTTCATGAATCAGACAGAGTGGCAGGAAAATACTTTGTTAGATGCAGAACAACAGTCTTCACCTACCAAAATTTCACATACCACCACTTTTGAGGTACAAGAAGAGAAGAGATCTAGGAAGGAAATATCTCCTTGTGTCACAGAGGTATCAACAGAAGATTTCCAGGTCTATAGGAAGAGGAAGAAAACTAGCCATACACCTGACAGGTCTAGAGAATAAGAAACTCAGTCCACCATAGTTATGGAGGGACCACATTCATCACTCTTCTTAGAAAAACAACATATAATGTCCACTTCCTTATCCAAGAAACAAACAGATGCCGCATTGTAAACTTAGTCCTCAAGGGAGCCTGCAACACTTAATATTTTTTAGAAGTATAACTTGATCAAACAGAAGAATGAGATGCTGACCAACAACACCTATGCACAATTTTGGAAGAGGACATCAACAACACAACACATGTTACTATATGACTTCAACACAGAGAAAGGAAGGATTCACATGGTGTTCTTGCAAGCATAGGTTCCCCATCCCAAGGAAATTTTTGATTAGAAGAGGGAAACATTTGAATTTGATGTAAAAGAGGTTCTTCCATTTGATCAAATGGATATGCACAGACAAATTGGAGAGATGATTTTCTCCACCCTAGAAAATACCTCCATGACTGCTGCAAACTTGCCGGTCTCTTTAAATCATTTCCATTCTCATTTGAAGTTGGAAAAGATATCCTCTCTACCCAAGGATAACAAGATCAAGTCTCTGAAGGAGCTGGTATTGAAAATTGGATATGATCCATTAGATGTTAAATAAGTTGAGGAACTACTAAGGAAGAAAAATGTTTACATAACATCCTTAAGGAAACAAAAGAAACTCCCAGCCATTGAAGATTCACAGGCAAAGGAAATGGTCGAGACTGAAGGCCACAAGGAGGAAATGTTGAAATTAATCATGGAGTAGAATGCACATATCAAGGAGATGGAGGCCGACATAGATAAGTTGGTCAAAGAGAAGGAATAGATTGTGCCAATGAATTTCATCCCATTAGAGGAAACCCTCTCACAGGAATCACTACAGCATCAGAAACAAACACATCAAGGATTTCTTTAGTCGTTCCAGTGACAACTTCAAATGCTTCTCGTAACGACCCTGCTTAAATAGATGTATAGGATTATTAATTATAATTAATTTAATAATCTAACTGTCCTAAAAAAGTTAGCTAAACAATAATTATTTCTTAAATAATATTAACTAATTAATTATTATTAATTACTTGTTCATGTCTATCAAGGACTAATTAATTATTAATTGACTCATTAATTAATTGAGTAAATAATTAAAGGGGTTAATAAGATTAATTTGTTAAAGACTTACGTATACAGGAGGGGATAGGACATTAAACATAAGGATAAGATATTAATAAGGGGATAAGATAAGATAATAAATACAAGGGGATAAGATAATAAATAAATGGATAAGGAAATAAATGAGAGGGAGAGTCGATGAAGGGGGAATATGATGGGGAGAGTCTTACAGTGGAAGGCATTTTCTTTTGGGGGGAGGAAGCATTTTGAAGGAGGATTTTGATTTTGGAGGGGGATTTTGATTTTGGGGAGGAAGCATTTTGGAGGGGGACGAGAGTAGTGGTTTCTTGGCTTGGATTTTCTAGTTATGTGGTAGAGTCCAGCAATATTTGAGTATCAATGCAGGGGGCACCGGGTTGCTAGGGGTTTTGGGCATGGGGGCTAGGATTCCTTTCGGTTTATTGGATCTAGGGAGCTGGATAGGATGCTCATAGCTGGCTGGGAGGATAGTCAGTTTGGGCAGAGTTGGTCAGTGGCATCGAGCTGGGCAAGGCAGCAGCAGGCTGGACAACCGAGTCAACAGAGAAATTAACATCAGGAAGAGGTAAATTTGTATTATTATGTTAAGTAATTTCTATTCTATTATGAAATTGTTGTTCATTAATTAATTTTAACATGCTTATATGCTGAATTGAAAGAAATTACTAAGTTTTCTGCGTAGAAGTAGAAGTTTACTGTTTCAATTTATGGATTTAATAGAATTGAGTTAATTAGGTCTTTACACATGGTATCAGAGCCATAGTTCACAATATGGATCCTTAAGGGCCTATATACCTGCCTACCCAACTTAGGAATGGAGTTGTACCCACCCAATAATTTAAATGACCAGTAAAACCCTATATCTACAACCCTTCAACAACCAAAGATAGCCCAGAAATGATACAGAAACCCCATGAAGAGAAGTACATAGAAACCCTAAAGAGAAGAGTGAGTGTAGTAGGGAAACAGGACTCCACACATCCCTTGTTCCATTCATCTTCTACCTAACCTGCAAATGGCAAAGACAAAAAAAGGATCTGGTTATACATATAGAAGAATAATGTTTTGTTCCATTATTGATAAAATTTAATATATATATATATATATATATATATATAAAAGAATTAAAAAAAAAATTCATATTGCATATAAAATAACTGAAACTATTCATACCATTGATTCAATCATTTATGCCCCTACACTAGCTAAAAAGAAAGTACAAGACTCTTAGTATCAAAATTGAGATTGTTAATAGATACTTGTGCCAACTTACCTATTTTCCAACATAACCCTCCATCTA
>JASDQU010100217.1:292082-313707 GCA_032191745.1 Picea mariana | reverse complement strand
AGGCTGTATATAATAATAAAAAAAAATAATATGTAATAACACTCAAAAAAAAAAAGAACAACTTTTTTTTCCAAGGGTTCGCCACACAAAAAAACACACATAATACAAGCTCAGCGCCAAGCTAGCGACCAAGTGCCAAGGAATGAGGGAACGCGCCACTGTGCTAGACGCGCCCTCCATTCTTGGAACACGAGTTACCAGGGTCAACCTAGTAGGAAGATGACTATGGCCGCCGGCCTCATCCTTCACTCTGAACGCTTAAAAAAAAAAACGAAATGTAAAGAGGAGAAGGTTAGGGTTTGAAGAGATAAAAAGGAGGAGTATGCGTAATTTTGTGGGTAGTTTTGATCGAGGCAAGGGGGGCACATGGGCCTCATGCAAGGACCCACGATGTGTGTTCCATAAATTTTATTATTTTGTTTTATTTTATTTTATATTTTATTTTATTATTTTATATATTTATTTTTACATATTTTTATTACATAGGGTATATATTTTCATATTCATTGATTGTTTTAAGTTAAATTAAATTGAATTAAAGAGATTCAAATTTAAATTAATTTATATCATATAATTTAAATCTTTAAATAATTAAATAAATGAGTTAAGTTAAATTTTAAGATTAAGTTAAGATTAATCTTAATTAATTTTAAATAAGTTAAGCTAATTGTAAGATTAATATGTTTAAGTTATAATATATGTTTTAAATTAAAGATTTAAACATATGGTATTAGGGTGTAAATCACCTTACCTAGTTTTAAAGAAAATTTTTAAAAGTCTTAGACGAAGATAAAAGAGAGGGGGCTCAAGGCCACCTCCATATGGAAATAGAGTCGCACCAAGGACAGTAGCCGCAGGGATTTTAATGGCAGGGAGTGGAGCATCTCCTTCATCACCAATGACGCAGGTAGGTCCATGGCCATTTCAGGGGACAATTAGTAGGGGCAGGGGTTCCAGGGGAAGGAATTCGTTTCAGAGACAGTCACCGAACAGTGTGTAGGTTCAATCCTGTCTTACCTGTTGGGGATGTGGAGGACACCATTACCAGCGTGACTGCCCAGAGTTACAATCAAGATTGTGCATAGAGAAGGAAATGCCCCGATGGGAAGAGCAAGTGGTAGCAACCAGATTTACACGGTAGTTAATAATCACCAGGAAGAAAATCAATCCATGGTGGTGGAGTCAACAGGTACGCTAAATCACACCAAGGTTAAGATTTTATTTGATTCTAGTGCTACAGATAGTTTCATTTCACCATCTGCATTAGAAAAGAGTGGGTTGGTAGCCTACGAGCACGATGACTTTAAACAAGTCGAGATGGCTTCGGGGTAAAAACAAGCGGTAGGACCTAGTGTTGATGATGGTATAGTAGACTTGGGAGTGTGTACTACCAGGTTGAAGGTATGGGTCACTTATCTCGAGGCATATGACCTAATCAGTGCAATGGATTGGTCAGCGGCTCACCGAGCCATGGTAGATTGTTTTGCATAAGAGGGTGCTTTGTGTCGATGACGGAGGAAGGCGAGTAGAGATCCATGGGTACGGAGAAAAGTTTCATTACGCTTTATATCAACTATGAAGGTTAAGAAATGCTTGAGACAAGGGTGTCAATTATATGTAGTGGAAACAATGAATGAAAGGAAGGGACCCTCAGTGGATCAGTACCCGGTATTGTCAGAATTTAAGCATGTTTTTTCGAACAAGTTACCAGGGTTACCTCCTAAGAGGGAGCTTGATTTTACTATTGAGCTAAAACCTGGTGCAGAACCAATCTCCAAGACTCTGTATCGGATGACAGTGTCGAAACTTTGTGAATTGCAAATGCAGTTGAAAGAGTTACTGGACTTAGGCCTAATAAGGCCCAGTGTCTCACCTTGGAGGCGTACCATTATTTTCGTAAAGAAGAAGGATTGATCCTTACGACTGTGTATAGACTACAGAGACTTGAACTATGCTACAGTGAAAAATAGGTACCCAATGCCACGAATAGATGACCTTTTTGATCAGATGAAAGGAGCAGCGGTATTCTCAAAGATCGATTTGTGATCAGGGTATCATCAGTTAAGGATTAAGGAAGGTGATATCCCAAAAAAAACTGCCTTCCGAACTCGGTTTGGACATTACTAGTTCATCGATGTACCTTTTGGATTGAACAATGCGCTGGTAGTATTCATGAGCCTCATGAATGGCGTATTCCGGAAGTACTTAGATCGATTTGTACAAGTCTATCTAGATGACATCCTCATCTATTTCAAGAATGAAAGAGAGCATGAGGAACACTTACAAGTAGTGTTGTCCTACCTTAGAGAGAACAAATTGTATGGGAAGTTGTCGAAGTATTCCTTCTTCCAGAAATAAATTCACTATTTAGGTCATTTCATTTCCAGCGAAGGAATCTTCGTGGACCCAGAAAAAGTAAAGGCCATTATGGAGTGGCCAGTGCCGAAAAATGCCCATGAGGTGAGAAGCTTCATGGGGCTAGCAGGTTATTACCGGAGATTTGTGGAAGGATTCTCAAAAATAGCGAAACCCGTCACCATTTTGCAATGCAAGGATGGTCAGGTATGAATGGATAGAAGAATGTGATAATGCATTCATTGAGCTTAAGACGTTACTAACCAGTGCGCCAATTCTATGAGTGTTGGATATGGAAAAGGACTTCACAGTCTGCATGGATGCCTCGAAGCAACGGTTGGGGGCCATGTTAATGTAGGATGGAGGAGTGATATCTTATGCATCAAGGAAGTTGAAGAAACACGAAGATTTATACGCTACTCATGATTTAGAGTTGGCAACTATAATGCTAGCTCTGAAAATTTGGAGGCACTATCTAGTGGGGCGAAACTTTGAGCTCAAAACGGACCATCAAAGTTTAAAGCATCTCTTCACTCAAAGAGATCGGAATGCCAGGAAAAGGAGATGGAGTGAGTTTATGAGTGATTACGATTTTTTTATTTTGTACATCAAGGGAAAGGAAAATGTGGTTGCAGATGCCTTGAGTAAGAGACCACGTATCTTCTCCTTGGTACCCTTAAAATTCAATCTGAGGGAACATGTGTTGACACGACTCCAAGGAGACAGTTGGCATTTAAAGGTTACTTCAAACCTCTAGAGTAGGAGGCAGGTATATCCAAAGTATGAAGGATATAGTCTGGAAATAGACAGACCGTTAAGATATCGAGGAAGGATGTACATCCCTGAGAATGGGGATATTCGAAGCATCATACTGAAGGAAGCCCATAGAGCACTTTATTGTGCGCATCCGAGTGTGAAGAAGATGTACCCAGATATAAGGAAACTCTTCTTCTGGGTAGGCATGAAGCGCGATGTAGTCCATTTCGTCACCAAATGCCTAGAGTGTCAGTAAGTGAAAGCCGACCACCATCACCCGGTAAGCCTCCTACAACCACATGATGTTCTTATGTCCAAGTGGGAAGTCATCTCTATGGATTTTGTTGTGGGGTTGCCACTCACATCTCATAGACACAATTCCATTCTTGTGATAGTGGATAAGTTAACCAAGAGTGCTCATTTTATTCCATTTAGAGATACTTACGATGTCACTAATGTGGCACGTGTGTTTGTAAGCAAGGTTATCCATTTGTACGAGATACCTAAGAAGATAATTTCAGATAGGGATTCCAGATTCACTTCTAGGTTTTGAGCAAGTTTGTAGTCAGCATTGGGAACTCATTTGAACTTAAGCACAACTTATCATCCTGAAACAGATGGGCAGACTAAGAGAGTAAATCAAGTCATGGAAGACATGCTCAGGATGCATGTCTTGGATAATCAAACCCAGTGGGAGAAGTACCTACCTTTGGTAGAGTTTGCCTACAATAGTAGTTTTCATAGCTCCATCAGAATGCCACCCTACGAAGCTCTGTATGGAAGGCCATGCAGAACACCGTTGAGTAGGGATAGACTAGAAGACTGAGTAACCATTGGGCCAGAACTGATTCAAGAGATGGAGGAACAGGTGATTCAGATTAGGTAGAGACTAAAGGAAGCACATGATAGGTAGAAAAGTTATGCAGATGCACACATGACCGACCAAAGTTATGAAGTGGGAGACCATTTTTTCATTCGTATCAGGCCTAATAAGAGTACCATATGGTTTGGGAAGGGGAAAAAGTTGTCACCTCGATTGATAGGACCCTTCAGAATCCAAGAGAAAATTGGACCTGTTGCATATCATCTCGTACTGCCACCCCACTTGCATAAAACTCATAATGTTTTTCATGTATCTATTCTACGTCATTATGTTGTTGATGAATCACCTAAACTAAATTGGAAGGAATTGCAGGTATCAGATGTGGGAACTCTCACAGTAGAACTATTACGCATATTGGACTGTAGAGTCCGACAACTCAGGAACCGTCTAGTAGACCCAGTTAAGGTCCAGTGGGAAAAGTATAGTCCAGGATCTGCTACTTGGGAAGATGCCGAGACACTACGATGAGACTATCCCTCACTTTTATGACCCCCTCGAGAATATGTTTCTCAAAGGTGGGTTGTATGTGACACCACCTTTTGAATTAGACAACCATGATTACCTGAGACCTATATACTTTATTTTCTAGTCACGGTGAAACTATTAAATGATACACTTAAACTTTAAAATGTATGAAATTCTATGAATGTTTAAATGCTATTGACGATGACGTATATAATGTGATCTGCTATGTGAATGTAAGTTTTATGAATGTTTAAATGTTATTATTGATGATGTATGTAATGCGATCTACTATGTGAATGTAAATTGTACGAATGATTAAATGTTATTGATGATGATGTATATGATGCGACATATTGTGAGAATGTGAATTTTATGAATGTTAAATGCTATTAGAATGATGTTGGATATGATGCAATCTATTTTGGTAAATGATAATATTATGAATGGGTGTCGAAACTGAATTATGGGATATTTTGAGATCTGTTTCTAACTGGAAAACTTTGATGTTAAGTTATCAGTATAGGGATACCAAATTGAAATGATGATAGTATGCAATTACATGATGATGATGCATAGAAATGTATGAGTTTGTGTTACAGACTAATCTACGGGTTATGGGCTATGAAATAGCCAAGGGATAATGATGATGAAAGTGGATATCATGACCACTAGACAAGAAACATTATGGTATGAATATTGTATGTGAAATTATATTGGTTTGGATGCATTGCTATGATATGTGGACCAGTGCAAGATTTCAGGTGAAGAGACTGCCCAAAACCGAATAAATGATGACAAAACCCCCAGCAACACGGTGTCACTGTATATTCCATTGTAGGGTGTGGACCCTAGTTATGACTAGGAGGGGTGGAGACATTTCCCACCGTGTATCCTCTGAAACCTGAAGTCATGGGTGGACGGTGTTAGTTCACTCTCCCCAAGATGTGTGATGATTATTGTCAGATGCCTGCTAGGGAAGTTTGGTCGAGATAGCGACACTTCCGCTTACGGGTTCTATTTGAAGTTAGGTCAATATAGTTGACGCTCCAAGATAGTCTAGCAGAGGAAGGATAGGAATGGAGATGGAAGTAGGTTAGGGAGGAAGGATGAGTAGTAATAATTGAAAAGGTATGGAGATCTGTCTTGTGGTGGAATTTAATGTTTTCCCTTCAAAAAAAAAAAGGAATGTGTATATATGAATATTCATAATTTCGTAACTAAACCACAGTTGTTTAAATAAAATTGTTGAAATGGATAATTGTAATTAAAGGATTTCTCAAACAATTGATTGGTTGTTGTCTTTTATAAAAGACTAGTCTTGTGGATTGGATTGGATGCATACATAAATTACTAAAGGGAGATAGTTATTGATTATTAGTACATGCACAAGACTTGTATGTACTAGCTACACATGCATTTCTTGTACATATACACTAGTATGTATGAGTTTTCTTGACTTACTTACTGATAGCGTTGGTTAATTGTTATGAATGTGTGAACCATGCTTCTTTTTCTTTGTACCATAAGATACCTTAACTTCAGGATGAAGTTTCCTGAAGGGTGGGTGTATGTAATGACCCTGCTTAAATAGATGTATAGGATTATTAATTATAATTAATTTAATAATCTAATTGTCCTAAAAAAGTTAGCTAAGCAATAATTATTTCTTAAATAATATTAACTAATTAATTGTTATTAATTACTTGTTCATGTCTATCAAGGACTAATTAATTATTAATTGACTCATTAATTAATTGAGTAAAGAATTAAAGGGGTTAATAAGCTTAATTTGTTAAAGACTTACGTATACGAGAGGGGATAGGAAATTAAACATAAGGATAAGATATTAATAAGGGGATAAGATAAGATAATAAATAAATGGATAAGGAAATAAATGAGAGGGAGAGTCGGTGAAGGGGGAATATGACAGGGAGAGTCTTACGGTGGAAGGCATTTTCTTTTGGGGGGAGGAAGCATTTTGGAGGAGGATTTTGATTTTGGAGGGGGATTTTGATTTTGGGGAGGAAGCATTTTTGAGGGGGACGAGAGTATTGGTTTCTTGGCTTGGATTTTCTGGTTCTATGGTAGAGTTCAACAATCATTGAGTATCAATGCAGGGGGCACCAGGTTGCTAGGGGTTTTGGGCACGGGGTCCAAGATTCCTTTCGGTTTTCTAGAGCTAGGGAGCCGGATAGGCTGCTGCTAGCTAGCTGGGAGGATAGTCGGTTTGGGTAGAGTTGGTCAGTGGCATCGAGCTGGGCAAGGCAGCAGCAGGCTGGACAACCAGGTCAACGAAGAAATTAGCATTAGGAAGAGGTAAATTTGTATTATTCTGTTAAGTAATTCTTATTTTATTATGAAATTGTTGTTCATTAATTAATTTTAACATGCTTATATGCTGAATTGAAAGAAATTACTGAGTTTTCTGCGTAGAAGTAGAAGTTTACTGTTTCAATTTATGGATTTAATAGAATTGAGTTAATTAGGTCTTTACACTTCTGAGAAATTAGTGAAGTCAATCGAGGACATGACCCTGCATGGAGAAGAGATTAAAATATTGCAAGAAGATATTGATAGCCTCCAAAAAATGAAATCCATGTTTCATTCAAGTTATAACACAAAGATGAACTATGACAGAGACTCACTCAGGAAATACAGAAATTGCAGAAAGAGATAGTCATGGTCAAAACACTGTCAGAAGACAAAGAAAACATATGGATGGACATAAAAAATTCCATGACATATATTTGGCCACTCATACAAATTGTGTTTGAACAACATGAACTGGTGCAGAGAGCCAGACATGCCATCGACAAGATAAGGGAAGAATTGGGAGAGAGGCCTATAGAGGCCATTGAAATCATTAGATTCTTAAATTCTAAGACCAAAGAAGAGATAGAGGATTTGAAATTTGAAGATAGGACAAAACAATCATTGAGTTCAAGAAGGTTTTTACCAAGAAGAGATTTATGCTACAACTTGAAGAGAAATCCCAGACAATGGACATCAGAGTACAGAGGTTTTTCAACAAGCTCGAATCGTTGCACAAGAAGGGACTTCCAGGATTGTTAGTGATCAACGATAATCTCATCACCCTGTCTGATTACAAGAAGAATATCCTAGAAGTAGCGAAAGATGGTTCTAAATTTGTAGGAATACAAGGGAGCATTACTGGCAAGGCATTCTTATAAACTTTACAGTTGGACCTGAGTATCCAACACAAAATAAAATACATTTTCATTACAAATCCTATGTTTTTGAAGTACACAGAGATGGATGAAACTTACAGAAGGTTACTCAAGGTTTCCATCCCTAGTCAAAAGAGATCGGAATCCCTATGTGATATACTTGAGTAGAGGTGATGTGGACATCCGAGTCGACATGAGGAAGACATTCAAAGTCAAGTTGATGAATCACCAACTACTTTCCCCAAAATCAACACCAAGGATTCGAATACATCATCAACAGTCCTATTATTTTGTAATTTGTAATCTAGTTATTTAGATTTTTATTCCACCATATCCTAGTCATTAATGACATGATAATATGCAATTGTTGTATAAATATTTCTCACTTTGAAGTATTGAGGGTTGATTTTTTCACCCAAGAAGCTATCCTTGTAATCGTTTTTAGAAAATCGACCGGTAATAAAAGACTGATTCATAGGATTCTTGCATTTGAATGTTGGTTATGTTTTTCTTGCTCTGTTAATGTATATCTTACTCTGTAATCATTTTTGTTTTATGTTTCTAATCGTTTAAAGGAAGTTAATGAACATAATTTATCTCGCACACTCTACTTCTAGTCTTTAGCGATCTGCATGTTATTCTTCTAATATTAAGTAAAAAAAAAATTAACTTCTTCTTTGCTTTGTTGAATCTCTCACCTGTTTTTTTTTTCCATCACATTTAATTGTAAAAGATCCAACATTCTCACTATCTCGCCCTGTGAAGAAATATATAAAAATTATATCTGATCTCAATATTTAACACATACCCCATAGCCCAATGGATGTTTAAATGAAACACTTCAGCCAATCTTTATAAACAAAAAAACAAACTCAGATTATTTGAACTAACCTAATATATTAAACTCAAACAGATCTAAATCCTACAAAGAGATCCCTCTCTGAAACTGGCAGGGCTAGATCCTAGTTTCGAAAGTGGTTTTGGTAAGTTACATTTGTTAATTTATTCTTCCCTTAAGAACCTCTGGGAATTATAGAGTGCTAATATAGTGGCCACCATACTATGGAACTGAACGATTTAATTTTTCATCTTTACGATTTCTTTTCCCTAGATAAAGAAAACTTTATTTCTGAACAAATCATAGATCTAACTTCCAAAGAGATAAGTGTTAAGAGGTTGTTGAAATTTTGTATATATTAATTTAGATATCTTAAAGTCTAAAGTTCTGTCTCCAATAAGAATCCACACTAGATCTCAGCCTGATCCAGAACCTGTAACAACAGTATATAATCCAGAAAAAGTAATCAGAAAAAGAAACACCGTAGAAGGTCAAAGGAGTAGCGGTCCTCTTCTAAGGGCCAATTCTCTACCAGAGAAGCTTATCTCAATCTAGGACATGGAGTTTGACCTACATTTTTAACATAGCCTTTTCAAAACTAAATCTGATAGCTTTGTGAATGAAATCGTACTAGATCAAACCATCCTCCAAGCTAAAAACCCTGAAAGACTATCTCCTAGAATAGATTTTGATCAACGAATCCTCCAAGAGTTTGAGAAACTAGAAGATATAGCATCTAATCTTGATCAAGATCTGTCTAAATCTCATTTTAAACAGTCTGTTGAGCTTTCAACCAGTTCTATTGTTGCAACTTCTATCAATCCACCAGTAACTCACACTATACCTTCTTGTCCTGCATCATCCACATCTTCTGTCACTTCCCCACCAATCACACAAGTTTTCATTTAGCCTCCTCCACCAATCATGGAAGCAAGATATGCTCCCCTGGTGTTAGTTTCTCCCTTACATGTCATGCCACAGGACTATCAAACCAAGCTTCCTCATTTTGACGCTATTAGAGAACTTAATGCAAACAACACATGGATAAAATGAATGATTACTTTGATTTGTAGGAAGTTGATGAGGCAGATGTCTAGATGAGACATTTTGCACAAAGTTTAACTAGCAAGGTCAAAAAATGGTTTAAAGAATTACGTGCTGCTAGCATTTCAGATACTCCTTCTTTTCACCGAATTTTTCTCGATAGATGGGAGGTAATGAAAAACCCTCTCCAAATTTTATCAGAATATCAAAATATCAAAATTAATCAAGGGGAATCAATACAATATTATTTCATTCATTTTAATAATATCTATAATGCAATTCCTGCTGATATCAAACCTCCTCAGGTCCTAAACTTAATCAGATTTCCTGATGCTTTCGATGATGATATGTCCTACCAACTAAGAGAAAGAAATTATGCCACCCTTGAAGATATGCGGAAGAGTGTTGCAAGTGTTGAAGAAAATCTGATGGCTAGGAAAGCTAGATAGATAAATGAAAGGAGAGTTACAATTAAAGTAGAACCTTCCACTCCTACTTCAAATACCAAAATTGATTCTCTAGTAAGTACCATGGAGTTAATGATTGAAACATTTCAAATCAATGATAGAAACCCACCTAGAGAGAATCAACTTGCTCCTTAGATTCAAAATCCTAATTTCAGAAAGAATCCTCCCCAAATCAGACAGAGAGATCCCAAAGACCAAAGGTAACAAAGAGGGCTTGATCAGCAGATTAGGCCACCTCTTCCAGAAAACTATGCAGATGAGGGGGAAGAGGCAATTGAAGAGTTGGATGACATTCACATAAACCTTATGGGGGGTTAACAACAACTATTCCATATTTCTCACTCAAGAAGAACAAGAGTTGTTTCTTCTTTCACAAATAGAAGTAGAGGAGGAAGAGTCAAAACAACAAGCCTTCGAGAATGCAATAATGGAATTCCACAGACAATACAAATTGAGAAGCAAGAAGACTAACAACAATCCAACTAAGAAGGCTACTGAAACTAAGTTGTTGAAGCTAAGAAAACATCAGATAATACTCCTAGGAAAGTCCTAGAAAACAAAAATTTAGACACTCCTGCAAAAGGAACTATTGAATATTCACCGAGAACAACTCAAACCAAATTCACATCCACAAGTCAGCCAAATACTGTTGCACAGAAAACTATGACCAATAAACGAAAATTGC
This sequence comes from Picea mariana, assembly GCA_032191745.1. Lineage (NCBI taxonomy): Eukaryota > Viridiplantae > Streptophyta > Pinopsida > Pinales > Pinaceae > Picea > Picea mariana. The sequence continues at coordinate 303,026 of JASDQU010100217.1, read as the reverse complement.
ATAGCCAAAGAAGAACTTCAACCACTTTCATCTTGGAAAGTGAGTTGGCCAAACTGAAAGTTCCTATTCCTTTGGCAGAACTAATGAACAAAAATGCTTACAGATCACAAGTGATCAAAGAATTAACCATAGAACCAGGAGTAGGATCTGACACTGTGAATGTTGATGATGATCAACCTGAGATGCTATTTGGTCCTGAGGTTGAGGGACAAACTGACAATGGTTTTGTTCCTCCTTTTTACATCAGTCTTAATATTCATGACAAGACATTACACAACACTATGTTGGATTCTGGTGCTTCTCACAATATTATGCCCAAGGCTGTGATGGATAAGTTGGGGCTTGATATCACCAGGCCTTACAAGGACTTATACTCTTTTAAGTCTAGAAAAGTTAAATGTAGAGGTCTGATCAAAGACTTGTGTATTACCTTGGCACAAATCCCAGCTAAAAGCATGGTGATGGATATTGTAGTTGTAGAAATTCCTCCAAAATATGGTATGCTATTATCTCGATCATGGGGTGGCAAGTTAAAGGGTACTTTATTTTTATATATGACTTATTCCACCATTTCTGTGTTTGGTCAACAAAGAATATTGTACAAAGATACTCTGATGAAATACATGGTCAACAGTCAAGAGAAACCACATAACTATCCTTTGTACTCTGTTCATTATGACCTGGATTCTTTCATTTTATATAATGATGGTGACTTAGACAATGAAATTTCACAATTGGAAGATGATGCATCTGGCTAGGAGGAAAGCAAAGAAACCCTTGAGGAAAGTAAAACAGTGAAAACAGAAACTCATGAATCAACATAAAATTTATGGAGTATGGATTTCGATGGAGCTCTCAGCAAAGAAGGTGTTGGTTCTAGGGTGTGGGTGCATAATCATAAAACACGGTATTCATAAACCCAATCTTATAAATTAAATTTACGGTGCACCAATAACATAGCTGAGTATGAAGCATTGATGCTCAGCCTGAAGTTGTTCAAGAAACTTGGCGCCAAAAATATTATGGTCAGAGGTGATTCTGAACTTGTCATTAAACAAATAAAAGGTGAGTATTCTGCCAAACATCCTAGACTCGGATCTTAGAGATATGTTGTTTGGATTTTCTACAATGTTTCACTAAAATTGACTTGCAGGTAATTCCCAGAGGCCAAAACATACTTGCAGATGGATTGGCTACTTCAACAGCCACATGTAAAATAACTTTCCATCCAAATCACCAATACACAATAGAGGTGAAATGCAGACCGACTGTCCCAGAAAATATCAGGTACTGGCAAGTATTTAACAACGATGAACAAATTGATGATTTCCTACCATCTAAAAATGATTTTGAGTGTACAAATATTGATGTAGATAGCGATGATGATAATGAAAATAAACTAGATTTAGAAGATTATAGTGTAAATAAACTATATTCAGAAGAAATAAATGAAAAGGATGAAGAGTCAGATATCCTGCAACAGAAGAATAATATTTTACCTAGAGTGTTGGTTCCTTTAGAAGAATTGTTCGATTTCAATGACGTAGTAAAAAATCCAAAAATTGAACCTGCTGGAAAAGAGGTTGAGGAATGTAATATAGGAAGAGATGAAAAACCAAAAATGATTAAACTATCTAAATCTTTACCTCCTGAGAAAAAACAAAAATATATTGAGTTGTTCAAGGAATTTGTAGATTTATTTGCTTGAGGTTACGAGTATTTAAAGTCTTATGACACTAGTATCATACAACACAAAATTCCTATAATGGAAGAACATAAACCTTTCAAGAAGAAGCTTAGAAGAATCAATCCAAAGTTAATGCCTCTGATAGAAAAAGAAATAAAGAAAATGTATGATGCCAAGATAATAGTTCCCTTGAGATTTTCAAAACAGGTTTCTAATGTGGTTCCTACTAGAAAAAAAATTGGAGAAATCAGGCTCTACATTGATTTCAGAAACCTCAAAAAAATTTCCCTTGAAGGAAACTATCCTCTGGCCAAAATGGATCACATCTTACAAAATGAAGTTGGAGCTAATAGTATCTCTTTGCTAGATGGTTTTTGTAGCTATAACCAAGTCCTTGTTCATGTTTATGACCATAAGAAAATGGATTTCACTACACCCTGGGAACTTTCATGTATGTGAAAATGCCCTTTGGTTTAATGAATGTTGGTGCCACATTCCAGAGAGAAATAGAAATTGCCTTTGTGGATGATCTTGGGAAATTTATAGTCATCTACCTGGATGATGTTACTGTCTATTCAAAATCAGATGTGGAACATTTACAACACCTCAGACAAGTTTTTGAAAAATGCAGAAGATTTGGGATCTCACTAAATCCCAAGAAAAATCTTTTCGGTTTAGAAGAAGGAAAACTGCTAGGGCACATTATTTCTAAAGACGGAATCAATATAGACCCTAGCAGAATCGAGGCCATCCAGAAGTTAGAACATTCCAGAAACATTAAGGAATTGCACTCCTTCATAGGAAAAACAATTTATTTGAGAATATTCATACCCAATTTGGCAGAACTCCTCAAGAACATTAGAAATATTCTTAAAAAGATACAAAAATAAAATGGAACATAGAAGCCAAATAATCCTTTGAGCAAGTAAAATAATCACTTACACAAGCCCTTGTATTAATCAGTCCAGATTACACTAAAGATTTATATCTATTTTATTTTTCCTCTTAACACACCATTGCAGCGATCCTTTTGCAGAAAAATAGTGAAGGCCATGAACAACCTATAGCATTTTTTAGCAATTCATTGAGAGATGTTGCACTGAACTACAACATAATGTACATACATGCTTTTTCTTTGGTAAAATCATTTAAAGATTTTAGAGTTTAAATTCTCCATTCACATACCATTTTTTATGCTCCTAATGCAGTGGTGAAAGACATTCTAACTCAGGATAACCCATATGGTAGAAGAGGGAAGTGGATTGTTGTGATCCTTTAATATGATATAGAAATCAAACCAACCAAACTGATCAAGGGTCAAGGTTTGGCCAAACTGATGGATGAATCAAATTTTCATGCTTTAGATATAAACTTCTTAGTTGCAGTTCATGAATAAGGAGAGCATGAGACTCCACATGTCAAAGAGGTATTCTCAAATTATCCATGCTATGCAGACCTATCTTTGTCTTTCATAATTTACAAGCTCCTCATGGTCTGACAAAGACCAAAGATAGATTTTTAAAACCTAAAGCATTGAAATATTGCATTCTGAATGGAAATATTTACTAGAAAGATGTTGGAGGCATTTTACTTAATTTTTTATTGAAAGATGAAGATGACAAGGAATTGCAAGAGTTCCATGAAGGATATTGTGGCGGCCATTTAAGTTGGAAGGATACTGCTAAAAAGATCCTTAGATCTATTTTTAACTGGCCCACCTTGTTTGCAGATGTTCATAAAATGGTAACCTCTTGTCACAAGTGCTAGTTCTTTGAAGGAAAAATGAAACTTTTGCCTTTTCCCTTGAAACATATCTCAGTTGAAGCTCCATTCCAACAATGGGTTTTGGATTTTATTGGTGAGATTCACCCACCCTCATTAGGCTAGCATAAGTGGATCCTCATAGCTACAGACTACTTCACAAACTGGATTGAAGTTATACCCTCCAGGAAAAACGCAGATGTTGTGATTATAAAATTCTTCGAAACTAACATTCTATCATGTTTTGGATTCCCAAGAAATATTATCACCGATAATGCAACAGCTTTCAGATAAAAAAATATGATATAATTTTGCAGTAAGTATCAAATCACTTTAGGGCATTCTATAGCCTATTACCATCAGGGTAATGGATTGGCATATTCCTCTAATAAAATCTTTCTAAGTATCTGTTGGATTACTGAGAAGGGGGTTGAATCAGTAATAACATAATTATAATCATTTTTATTCAAATGTTATATCAATGTAGAATCATTATCCAATAAGGAGCAGTAATAAATAAACAATCACACACATACACAATACACCAGTGTTTTACATGGAAACCCAAATCGAGAGAAAACCACATAATGCTTTTTCTTATATGTCTTGAAGAATTACATTCATTGGAAGCACCAACTTCCTTTGTTTTCCAGCTGCAACTGGAAGGAAGCTCCAACCCCCTAGTTTATCAGGATACAACCTGATGGAATCTCCAACTCTCCAAATCTCTGGCTACAACCAGAAGGAGGCTACAACCCCCAATGTTCTCTGGCTACAACCGGAAGGTGGCTACAACCACCTGTCCTTGCCCCGTCTTGCCACCCTGAAGTAGAAGTAGAATGATGGAACCACTGTCACACTATCACTGTGAGATATAACACTATAAACCTATACCAATAAATATAAACCATGCATCAACCATGCATCAACCTGTACCATAAACAAGTGCATCAACCATGGACCAACCTATAATCAACCTATACCATAAACAAGTGCATCAACCATGCACCAACCTCTAATCAACATGTACCATAAACAAGTGCATACAACCATGTGCCAAGTATGTACCAATCATGTTTCAACTACTCATCAACTATGACTCATCAATATGTACCAAAATTATCAACAATAGACCTCATGTATGTGTGCCAACTCATCAACTACTTGTCTCAACCATGTACTCAACATGTACCTCAACCAAAATACCTCATCAATTTCATCATCCAAATCTGATTTGTAATTCTGTAATAGACCTGGTGTATATGATCGCATTCCTACAAACCTTCCTTAACTTTAAAAACAAGAGACTAGCATTTTCATCAAACTTTTCTTTAGTCTCACATGCCTAGTTTTGGATTAGTCAACAACCCTAGCTTGAAGTAATCATAACTTTTAACATGTAATGTGTAAAGATCTAAAACTGATACACAATGTTTTTTAGTTTGTTTTATGCAATTACTCCAAGTGGAACTACTTGGAACCTCTCAGAAAAGGAGTTATAGCAAAAATGGCATACCTTACTGAATTCTAGCTTATTCTAGAGAGTGACCTTGTAGAGTGTGCCCCGCACAAAATATTTTATGAAATGATATGAAACTATTAAAATATATACTACAGAATTTACCCTAACCAACATAATTGGTCTCACTAAATTTGGATCTTTTGTGAAGAAGTTATCACGTTTTTACCTGAAACGCCTGATTTTGACTAGTTTCAGCACTGGCCACAAACCCTATTTTCTACAGAGTGTAACTCCCAAAATACAACGACCCACAAGATGAATTTTTAACCACATATACTTGGATATGTTTTATCACTTTAATAGAAATTTCAGGATCTGACTCATTATATTAAAAAAATTATAGAGAAAATGGTGAGATGACCTAAAAATAACATACCTTAGAAAGCACCATCAAAAAATTTTATCAATCCTTGCATTTCGGCCTTCTTTTCTTCATTTTCCTTAGAATTTCGGCTTAGATATCATTTGTATACATTAGAAACCTATATATATTCAATATTCTCTAGTGTGTTTCAAATGAGAGAGCCTTGCCTCTTATTTATACTCTCCAAGTAGCTTCCTTAAAAACATATTCTAGGTCACTTGGCCCCACTTTCCTTATTTTAGGGTTGGGTCCACTTCTAATTTCTCCATTAAAATTATTATTGAAATAAATTTTTTTGTATTCACTTTGAATTATAATACACTCGTCACTTCACTTTATTATTTACCTTTTAAAATCTCTTAAACCACTTTGATTACTTTGACCTTTTGGGGCTTCTAGATGACATATGAGGGTCCTCCAACTTCGTAAGGCCATAACTCTCAAACCGTGAGGAGTTATGTGATGTTCTACATACCAACATAAATGGCATGACATGTACTATCCATATATAATAGTATTATATGAAAATATATCATAACTCATACCGTTACCCATCAAACAAACTTGGGTCCATTACCCAAACCTGGGGCCTCCAACTTCTCATGGCCATAACTCTCTAACCATGAGGAATTATGTGATGTTCCACATACCACCAAAATTGACATGAGAAGAACTATCCATATAGGATATTTTCCCTGACAAATTCACTTTCCTTCATCTCATTATTCCACAATTAATCATGGTTTCTCTTACTCCACAAAGCGTCTTCCCGTGAGGGCTTTCACGATAAGGGGACCACTTTGGAGTCCATCCATATTTACTTCTTATCAACCATGAAAAAAAAATAATGAGTCATATTTACATCAAACACTATTGGGTCCATTACCCAAACCTTTGTGCTATGGGTCTTTCTTCAAGGGTTGACATCAATGACAACCAACCTTAATCAACAATCTTCCCCTTTGGCATTGATGGCAACACTCTGATGAAACACTGAAATCATATCACTCATGCTCCCTCTGAAACCATGCCTCTATCCTCTGCATATGATAAATCTGATCCTCCTGGAACCATGCCTCTGTCCTCTGCATCTGATAAATTTCTCCCCCTTTGTCATCAATGGCAAAGGTATCTTTCCATCTGGGGCTGCTCCCCCTGACAGACTATCCTCTTATGGTACTTCCTCATGTACATCTAAGACATATAGGATAAGAATTCAAAAAGAATTCAAAAAACATTCATTTTTGGATTAGAAATAACTCCAAGTCTTTGGCGAAGATATTCAAAGGCTTCCCATGGAAAGGTTTTGTAAAGATGTCTGCCACTTGTTCTTTTGTGCCCACATACTCAACTCTGATGTTCTTTTCTGCAACCTATTCCTGTAGAAAGTGATACTTGATTGGAATGTGCTTAGTCTTGGAGTGCATTGTTATTGGATAAATCCGTAAGTGCGGACACAAACCGATCTCCCTAGATCCACCTAGATCTAGAACAAAGCAAGAAAGAACATGACTCTTTCCCTAGATTCTAACCATTGAATTAAATAGGAGGCAAGAATAAGTAAGATACCTTATTATCGCTTCCAATGGTCTTTGTTGCTCCCGCTTCACTCCAGTGCTCTCATGTAGTCAAGACCAAGACAACACAAACCAACCAAACTGAAGGTAGCACAATCTATTCAATAGTCAATCTATGTATATGATTAAAGAATTATACAATAAAGTGCAAATAGCTTTATGGGAAAGGGACATATTATTGTATCATATTAATGGAAAGTAAAGATTACAACCTGAGCCTTGATGTCGCAAACTTCCTTTCGATGGCCCTTGGCTCCGACACACACACTAGCTCAATCCTTGCATGAAGAAGATAAAAACCTCTTGATAGACTTGCTGGAGTCTCCAAGCTGTTGTTCAAGCTTCAGTCCTTCACACAATTCTTTCACCAATTCTCCAATGAATCTTGCTTATAACTTTTTTCATGAGAATTCACTCAATATATAGGAGAGAATGAATTGGTTACTTGGGTAAGAATGATCCCAAAATATCAGGGAATCCAGTACTAGGATAACCATTTGAATGCCAACCCATTCTTCTAGAAGATTCCCTTCTAGAATCTTCAAGAATTCATCTTTTTCCTTGCTTTAGGAAGAGTTCGCACCCTATAAGTTCAACACAGTGCGAGAAGTTTTCACCCTATATTAAGGCAGCCTACGAGAATGGGTCATTCTCGCAGCCAAATATACTAGCAGCCTGCGAACTTGCTTCAAAAATGAGTTTTCTTGGAAGAGATGAAAGTAACTTTTCTCAGGTAAAATTTCTTATGAAGAGCCTGAGTACACCATCATCAATACGTCATCATGATGACCAAAATCATGGGTAATAGAATGCCCCCCAAAGTATGAGGTTGGAATCAGTGACACCCGAAAGGCTTTGTAAGCTGCATGTGTGTGTCGGGAACCAGGAGCACACCTAATCAGAAACCTGCGGACAACCAAGCATCTGCAGGGTATCATATATAGAAATTCTGAGGTAGGCATTCCCATACTCAGATCATATACTGATGACAAAATAGACATGGGTCATGGCCACCAATCATACACTATGGATCCATGACGTCAAAATATAGCATAGCCACTAGGAATACACTGTGGATCTATGCGAAAAATTCAAATTAAGACGACATAGCCATGAGACATACACAGTGGATATATGTGTCACAGATTATATAGACTCCATCAAAACCTAGACAAAAGAGATGATATCTAGGGTCTTCAATCTCGTCACCCTAAGTACGAATCTAACCATGTGATTACATGTGTTGAAGTCGAACATGGCAGAAACCACTTGATTACCGTTCATTGATGAAACCGTTAACAAGTGCGAGGGAAATCACCATTGATGTCAATGACTCCCAAGGTACCCTAGTACAATCCATCGAGTGTGAATGAATGAGTTGAAGTCAAACATTCGATGGAATATTTCGATCAGGGGTCAATGATGTAAGCCCACCGTCGAAAGCGAGGAAACCTGCCATTGAGGCATGCAAGTTTCAAGGTACCAAATAATTTATAAGTCTTGATTCTGGATAATGAGCTGAAGTCGACGGAACAAAAATCGTCACAGGAGGGCCTTGATGTATCCCTTATCAATGAAACGAAATGAGTAACAAATTTTGAAGGTGAAACAGAGCATTTTGCAAATTGGAACGGACACAAGGAAGGCCGACACGGAAAGAATGAACAACTGTAGATGGTCGACTCAATATAGGTTTCAAATGGAATTTCTCTTGAACATATGAACGACACGACTAATGATTTGGCAGCATTGACTCAAAGACGACACAAGGAATGACCTTGTAGCAAATCGAATGAGACAAATGGATTTCCCAAACCGGCTTCAAATAATGAATAGGGGGTGTCATGTTCAAGAGCAACACTTACTGCCAATTAATACGAAGATGAAAACATATCCCTTTCCCAAATTTTCCCCCACCATTTCTGGCAAGTACCTCTTTATTTTTACGCAAGCTTGAGGAGGATAACATATGCTTGTTGATGTAAGCTCATCCTTCGGATGAGTCCCTCGGAGTATGTTTAAAGAACCCTAAGAAGAAGTGGTTCGGTCCCATATGGGTCTATCAATGTTTGTTTAACGATTCCAAATATAGAAAACTCGAAGGTTTTTCATGATTATAGAGTCTGGAAAAACACTTAAAAGAGAACTCTCTCAGTTCCTTTTTCATAAAATAGTCTGGATGAGACCGAAAAAGAGATAAATTATTGCTCACCAAACACTTACTTCAAATACTTTATCGAGCATGAAAATAGCAAGGTCTCTTGGCAATCTTTTCATTTTTAGAGAGTCTGAAAAGAGCTTAAAGAGGACTCCAGGGGGGTTCATTTTTCGTATAACCTTATCGAGTCCGAAAAAGTGATAAAAGTATACTCGGTTACATTCTCATTTATTTACGAGCACAAGAAAAAACAAAGACTAAGCTCGGTAACTTATTCTCATGTATTTACGAGCATGAGAAAGAACAAAGACTAAGCTTGGTAACTTATTCTCATGTATTTACGAGCATGAGAAAGAACAAAGACTAAGATCGGGATTGTTTTCATTTTTACTCAAGCTTTAAAACAAAACAAAACTATGCCTGGACTTGGTTTCATTTTTACGCAAGCTTGAACCAGAGGGAACTATGCTTGAGGTAAGTGGTTTCATTTTTACACAAGCTTGAACCATAAAAAACTATGCTTGCGACTTCCCAATGCATAACACATGGAAGTTTGGTACTTAGCCCCTAGCGTAAGAAGCTAGCGGCTCTACTTCAGCATGAAGTCCAGAGGCTGTAAGCAAATGCCCCCCAAGCTTCATTTCATTCAACTGCAAAGGAGAATGAAATGAAGCTTCAAATACTAGATGAAGGACTTGACTCAAATAGAGAGGGGGAAAACTATTTCATTTTTTAACGAGCTTGACATAGAAACAAGAACTATGCTCGTAACCTATGTTTCATTTTTTAACGAGGTTTCCGTAGAGATGCAAAAACTATCCTCAGATGTGGTTTCATTTTTTAATGAGCTTGAAATCAAAAAACCATGCTCAAGAATGGATTCATGTTTTAATGAGCTTGAAATCAGAAAACCATGCTCAAAGACCTCTGTTTCATTTTTTAACGAGGTTTCCTCGGAGACGCAAAAACTATCCTCGGAACCTCTATTTCATTTTTTAACGAGGTTGCCACAGAGACACAAAAACTATCTTTGGACCTCTCTTCTTGATCATGGACTCCAAGAGGACAATGCTCTGGAATGACACTATGTCAAGGGACAAAACTCGGTCATGGCTTCTAAGAGGTCTTCACTGGAAGGAAGAAACACACTTTTGAAGGACACCATGTCGAGGGTCACGACAGGAGTAAAGAGATCAGGCTCTAACAACCCTATCGAAGAGATCAGCATGTCAACTACTGGATCTAAGTCATCAGAAGTCGAAGCCATGGGTGACAACGCCACATAATTGACCTGTGGCAGGGGCAATACTGATTGCATATAAGAACCATTCAGGGAAGCAATCCAGTCAATGAATGAAAGTTGATCAACAATCACAACTCGTCCATCGGGAGGGAAAGATATCACACGAAAAACAGTAGAAACAATTGCTTTCATGGCATAGACATAATCTCGCCCAAGGAGTAAAGAAAAATCCAAGGGGTCTTGGACTACGATGACATCAATGAAGACAATTTTCCCTTCCAAAGTTACAGGAAAGTGAGGAAGGGTCCCTAAAGTTTGACTAGTTCTTTTATTAAAAGCTAACAGATTCTGCGTAACCGGCGCAAGTGGAGGACAACCCAAAGCTTGCCAAGCAAAAGAGGACAAAATAATAATAGACGAACCTTCATCTATCAATGTTTGGGGAACGTCCCGACCACAAACCTGTACTATAATCTGAAAAGGAATGTAAGAGGGAAGACGAGGTCCAGTTAGTGTTAGGACCATATATTGTACCCTTTTTGCCCATATTTTTTTGCCATGGTTATACCCTTCATCACCTATATTTAGACTTATATTATCATTCCACTTGATCATTCCAAGGTACATAACGT
>JASDQU010100217.1:227903-276884 GCA_032191745.1 Picea mariana | reverse complement strand
GCTTGTAGAGTAACTATGCATTCTTAATTGCTATACTGATCTTGCTTTCTTATCCATGTCATTTTCTGAGATTCTTGTTTGTGACTTTGTTGAGGTTCTTTAGGAGGGACTTTCATTCTGCAATTTTTGTCCATGTGTCCAAAATTGTTACATCTGTAACATTTCACTTCAGTGCTCAAGGATTCAAACCTATTGTAACTTATTCTCTGTGTTTCACTAGGTCTTCTTGAATAACCCCTTTGTGTATGGCTCTCAAAGTCGTTATTGTTCCTGTTGTTAGCTCTGCAATTTACAACTTTATGTCCAAAATTATTACCAGCATAACATAAACCAAAAAATATAGTTTGATACCTGGTAGTTGAAGATCTTATGAAAGGAGTTGCTCTTATGAATCCTTCTTCTTCTTGAGGCATGTCTATCTGTTGTTGATTCTAAAATCTGAATCTTCTCGGTGGAGGAGTGTCCCTGTAATCTTCCTTGTATATCTTTTTATCCCCTTTGATTGTTTCTGCATAAGTTTTTGGATTTTTTTCTTGCTTCGTTGTTTTAGAGCTTGATCCCTTTTTTTTTTGATTGTATCCAAGTCCAGACTTGTCAAGATAAGATTTTTGACTGCTAATAATGTCATCCAAAACTTTTGACCTATTCTGCATATTTCTCTTTTGAATATCATTTCTTAGTGTGACAATCTTTGCTTCCAGGTTTCCAATGATCCCGTCCTTTCCTTCTAGTTGTTCTTTGAGTGCTTCTTCAATTCTTTTATCTTCTTCTATTTGAACCTTCAATTTTGTAATCATTTGTTCTAGTTCTTGAGTGTCTTTTTCCTTATCTAGTTCTGCTTGTAGTTTCTTGTTTTTCTTCTTTTCTCTTCTGATAACTTCTGTGGCACTCATTAATTCTTCTCGGAAGTCAACTTCTGCCTCTTCAATTTCTTCTTCATATTCTTCTTCGGAGTCTTCTTTATCAGAGTCTTCTACTTCCATGAATAGAACTCTCCATGTTTCACTGTCACTGACTTCATCTTCATCTAATGATGAGATGTCTTCTTTGGTGCAAAAGTTTTTCTTGAAAAATTTCTTTGTAGTTATTTTACCTTTATATGTGTGTCTGCATTTTGAGTAACCTTCATCATTTCTATTTTTCTTATGAGGACATTTGTTAGTAAAATGACCAATACCATCACAATTAAAATGAATTAAAGGAAGCTTACCTTTGTACCTACCGTTGGTTCCCTTGTTCAGTCTTTTGATGAAGTTTGCCACTTCTTCATCATCTTCCGAGATGTTGTTGCTACTGCTATATTCTTCTTATTCCTTTTTCTTTTTCTTTGATCTTTTGGATGCTTTGAAGGCTACTTCTTTTACATCTGGATTTTCCTGTTCAGTTCTCATCTCATATGCTCTGAAGATTCCATGAAGTTTGTCCATGCTTATTGAGTTTAGATCTGATCTTTCTTCTAGTGTTGATATCTTAGGGTTGAATCTCATAGCAAGAGATCTTAGTACCTTTTGAAAAATTACAGATTCTTCGATTTCTTCTCCCAATCCTATGATTGAATTCACTGTTTCATCAACTCGTAAGAAGTAGGCCATGATATCTTCATCTTCCTTCATTTTTAGTTGTTCGAACTAACCTCTATAAGTTTGAAGCTTTGTTGTTTTGAATTTTGAATCTCCTTCATAAATATTTCGAAGCTTGTCCCAAATCTCTTTAGCAGATTTACAATGTGCAAATTTGGTGAATATCGTATCACTGAGACCATTCAAAAGTGCATTTATGGCTTTGGAATTATTCTCACCAAGTTTCACTGCTTTGTCACTTGTTGGTGGAACTGCTGGTGCTGTGTATCCATCTACAATTGATTGCCAAACTTGAAATCCCTGTGCTTGTATATATGCCTTCATCCTTATGTTCCAAAAAGCATACTTCTGTCCATCAAACTATGGTATTCCATTTTTATACGAGTTGGTACTCTCCATGATCTACATTTCAGTGGTTAAACTGATTTCTGAAGGAACCTTCTCTGATACCAATTGTTGGATTACTAAGAGGAGGGGTGAATCAGTAATACCATAATTATAATCCTTTTTATTCAAATGTTATATCAATGTAGAATTATTATCCAATAATGAGCAGTAATAAATAAACAATCACACACATACATAGTACACTAGTGTTTTACATGGAAACCCTAATCGGGAGAAAACCGCAGAATGATTTTTCTTATATGTCTTGAAGAATTACATTCGTTGGAAGTACCAACTTCCTTTGTTTTCCAACTACAACTAGAAGGAGGCTCCAACCCCCTAGTTTCTCAGGCTACAACCTAAGAGAATCTCCAACTCCCCAAATCTCTAGCTACAACTAGAAGGAGGCTACAACCCCCAATGTTTTCCAGCTACAACCAAAAGGTGGCTACAACCACCTATCCTTGCCCTGTTCTGCCACCCTGAAGTAGAAGTAGAATGATGGAACCACTGTCACACTATCATTGTGAGATATACTGCTATAAACTTGTACCAATAAATCTGAACCATGCATCAACCTGTACCATAAACAAGTGCATCAACCATGCACCAACCTGTAATCAACCTGTACCATAAACAAGTGCATCAACCATGCACCGACCTGTAATCAACCTGTACCATAAACAAGTGCCTCAACCATGCACCAACCTCTAATCAACTTGTACCATAAAGAAGTGCATCCAACCATGTGCCAAGTATGTACCAATCATGTGCCAACTACTCATCAACTATGAATCATCGATATGTACCAACATCATCAACTATACACCTCATGTATGTGTGCCAACTCATCAACTACTTGTCTCAACCATGTACTCAACATGTACCTCAACCAAAAGCCCTCATCAATTTCATCATCCAAATCCTATTTTTAGCTCTGTAATAGACCTGGTGTATATGATCACATTCCTACAAACCTTCCTTAACTTTAAAAACAAAAGACTATCATTTTCATCAAACTTTTCTTTAGTCTCACATGCCTAGTTTTGGATTAGTCAACAACCCTAACTTGAAGTAATCATAACTTTTAACTTGCAATGTATAAAGCTATGAAACTGATACACAATGTTCTTCAGTGTGTTTTATGCAATTCCTCCAAGTGGCACTACTTAGAAGCTCTCAGAAAAAGAGTTATAGCAAAAATGTCATACCTTGATGAATTCTGGCTTATTCTAGAGAGCGACCTTGTAGAGCGTTCTCTGCACAAAATATTTTATGAAACGATCTGAAAATATTAAAACGTATAGTACATACATTAAACTAACCAACACAATTGATATCACTAAGTTTGGATCTGTTATGCATAAGTTATGACATTTTTACCCAAAACACCTGATTTTGACTAGTTTCATGACTAGCCACAAACCCTATTTTCCACAGAGTGTAACTCCAAAGATACAACGACCCAAAAGATAAATTTTTAGCCACAGATACTTGGATATGTTTTCTCACTTACATATCAATTTTAGGATCTCAGTCGTTATAGCAAAAAAGTTATAGCGAAAATGGTGAGATGACCTGAAAATAACATACCTTACAAAGCACCATCAAAAGAATTTATCCTTCCTTGCATTTCGGCCTTCTTTTCTTCACTTTCCTCATAATTTCGGCTTAGATATCATTTGTATACCTCATAAACCAATATATATTCAATATGATCAAGTGTGTTTCAAATGAGAGAGCCTTGCCTCTTATTTATACTCTCCAAGTAGCTTCCTTAAAAACATCTTCTAGGTCACTTAGCCCCACTTTCCTTATTTTAGGGTTGGTTCCACTTCTAATTTCTCCATTAAAATTATTATTGAAATAATTTGTTTTGTATTCACTTTGAATTATAATACACTCATCACTTCACTTTATTATTTAACTTTTAAAATCTCTTAAACCACTTTGATTACTTTGACCTTTTGGGGCTTCTAGATGACATATGAGGGTCCTCCAACTTCGTAAGGCCATAACTTTCAAAACGTGAGGAGTTATGTGACGTTATACATACCACCAGAAATGGCATGACATGTACTATCCATATAGAATAGTATTATATGAAAATATATCATAACTCATACCGTTACCCATCAAACAAACTTAGGTCCATTACCCAAACCTGGGGTCTCCAACTTCTCATGGCCATAACTCTCTAACCGTGAGGAATTATGTGATGTTCCACATGCCACTGGAAATGACATGACAAGAACTATCCATCTAGGATATTTTCCCTAACAAATTCACTTCATTTCATCTCATTATTCCACAATTAAGCATGGGTTCTCTTACTCCACAAAGCGTCTTCTTGTGAGGGCTTTCACCATAAGGGGACCACTTTGGAGTTCATCCATATTTACTTCTTATCAACCATGAAAAAAAAATAATGAGTCATATTTACATCAAACACTACTGGGTCCATTACCTAATCCTTTGTGCTACAGGTCTTTCTTCAAGGGTTGAAATCAATCACAACCAACCTTAATCAACAGTGTCATCAAGAGGATGTTGCAGGAAAATAAGAAATCTTGGCACAACGAGTTGGTTTATGCACTTTGGGTTGACAAGATGACAAAAAAAAGATCAATTGGTATGTCCCCATACTAGTTTGTATATGGAACTGATATTGTTTTCCCCACCTATTTGGGTGGTCCTATTATGAAGTTGTTGTAAGAAGTACATGTAGAGCCTAATGATATTCAAAAGAGGATCAATCAGATTATCCAAATCCAACAGTCTAGAGAGGAGGTGTATAACTAGACCCATGTAATTCAGGAGAGCATTAAGAAAATTTATGACAGAAGAACCGAGGAGGATGATTTCAAATTGGGTGATATGGTACTAAAATGGGATTCAAGAAATTAAGACAAGGGAAAGCATGGAAAGTTAGACAATTTGTGGAAAGGACCCTTTATCATCCATGCATATAGAGGAAACAATGCATTCTTACTCAAGGACAGTGATGGAGCAGACCTGTGAGGAGGACCTATAAATGGTAGGATGCTCAAACATTATGTTCCACCAAAATGAAGATATTAGATACTCATATCATTGTACAAACCACTTTTACTTTGATATTAGATACTCATCTCATTGTACAAACCACATTTACTTTTATTTTTATGTCATGTGTGAGGTGATTTTTATCAGATAGTTGAAGCCCAAAGAGAAGGCCCTGAACCACTAATCTGGATCACCAAATTTACAATCGAAGTAAAGTGGATCAGAAGGCAGAAAAAAGCACCGAGGAAGGAGATTCATAGAAATAGGTAGTTGGTTTTTGGCACCTCACAAGGAGAGCACCATCCCCAAGTCAAGCCACTGTTATAAACCTATGTTTCATAGGATCACCTGGTGATTATAATCTCTTCTTCTAGTTGCATTATATTGTAAATAATATTTTATTCTACAAATGATTTACAGAAATAAAAAGAAGAGGAAAAGAATATAAAAAATTCAAAAGAGGGTATAAAAATGAAGAAAAATAAATAAATAAAAACTCCATGGAATAAGATTGGTTTGATTCATACTGTCTAACCATGATCAAGTCCTTTAAATTTATGCAGATAGAATAGTGAATAAATTGGGCTAAACAGTTTAATCTTAGCCTAATTAGATAGGATAGTGAATAAATTTGGCTAAACAGTCTAAGCTTAGCTAAATGTCTTAGGTTAGAATAATTGTTAACCCAACAGTTTAATCTGGGTTAATATGCTAGGTACTTAGATTAAGATATAGGTTAGTATGTTTTGTTTCAATAAAAACTTGTTAAAATTTGATTAAATGTTTTTGGTTTGTGTTAAAATGATGTATTTTTGACCCCTAGGTGACAAAATGAAGAAAGGGGAGCTGTGAAAACCCATAAATTTTTTTTATCCTAAGTTCTGTGGTGATATGAAAACTTTGGTGCTTTGTGTTAAAAGGCACACTAATCTCGGCGGTCAATCAAAGCGCGCTCAGATCTACGGTCAGAAGAGAATATCAGACCCCCTGATCTGCCTTTAACAGTTGGGGGGGTCTGATTTGGTGGTTTTCCCAGCGTGGGTCCCTCATAACCTATCAACTTCTTGATAACTTGGACCCCCCTCACTCCTTATAACTTATTACCTAAACCCCCCCTCTGATTAAATTGCCAAACCACTCATCCATACCACCTTCACACTCCATCACCCTGCCTACATGTCACACTACACTCACCCATCACACGTCCCATCCTATGTACCTGTTGTCCATTCAATATCCTCCACGTCACATCTGATATGCCTGTCAACCAATCAATGTAGTCATCTATGGTCGTTACCCATCTGACTCATCATTCACTCCCTAAAAGACACCCTATTCAACCATCTAACTCCATTCTTTCACCATTCTTTCACTGTTCATCGATCCAGACACAGTCAACACCACCATTTCCCATTCTCAAGAAAACCTCCCTCAATCTCAAAGTAAACACACACAATTAAACATGGTAGACACAATTAACATCATTTTCTATTTGCAGACCTTCACTCGATCATGGAACCCAAATCTAAATTCCCGGAGATAGAAGAAAACCCTTTCCTTCCCCCAACCATCAACCTGTATCACATACCCTTGGCTAATAAATACTATCTGATTAGGGAGACAAAGTGAGAATTCAACTTCTTCGAATTGCACTTCTATCTCAAAGATGTTTTCCTTGACCAAAGTGATGAGATCGGACTCTGGGAGTCCAATCTCCCACTGTACCTATTTTCCCGAGTTCACCCTGAAGTGTAAAACTCACTACCTTCCCAGCCAAAGGGCCATTTTATATTCGTCTGGGGAAACTTTGTTCACCATCACCCCATAAACAATAAATCAAATACTGCAGATACCTATAAATCATTATGTTTCTCCCTTCTCCATTGAAATCCTCACTGAGCTCTACCAGAAACTATCTTTCCCATAGAGATCTCAAATATTTGAACCATTCCTACCTGAAAATGCACAATTGCCTAAAAAGAATACCCCATATCATTCTTCCATCTTCTCAGTCAAAGGAAACCAAATAATTTCTTCCTTATGTAGCTTTCTAGGATACTATTCCGATGAATGGATAGATGAACCAATTCTTGGTTTCCTATCCATTTTATGCCTAGAAGAAAAGGCAACAGTTCAATTCGACTACAACCAATTTCTATCCAAAAAAATCCATGCACAGATCTTCAATTTTTCCACATAGGGTATGTTCAAGTATTCTTCAATATTGGTGTACCAGTTCCTCTTCTTCCAAGAAGAAAAATTATCCTTCTCCCTCCAGAAGTTGTATCAAGATGGTAATCCTGAACATGTGACCTCCTGGACATCAATAGTGAGAAAGAACTCATCTGATTTCAACTTCAAACAGTTCACTGACCAATTTTACCTTCCAGTGGTATGCATGCTCAGTGGAAGAACAAAACCAAGAATAAACAAGGAAGTTAATAGAACTTTGCACCTGTCAGACCTAGAGAAAATAGGAGACTGGTACCTTTACCAGGACCATACAGAAATTAGGGTCTAGAGGTGTGAATTACCCCCTTCCAAGCTACCTAAATACATGCCTGTCAAAATATTCTCCATGGAATACATCAGGAAAATGATCAATTCTGACGATATTCACTTTGGGGCATTCAAGAAAGCAACATCTCAGGCTCAAGGGTCAGATAGGTTAGTTCATTTGAAACCATAGAGTTGTAGGGGAATAAGCCAATAAACTATTAAAGGAAATGAATTTCATCCTAAGTTTCCCATGGCACTATGAACCTTGTGGCATTATATTAGAAACTAGGCTTAAAAAAAAATATCTCCTTATGCTCATCTGCCAAATCCTAAAATTGAAAGGTTCAATAATCAGACAGAGTGGCAGGAAATACTTTGTTAGATGTAGAACAATAGTCTTCACTTGCTAACATTTCACATACCAGCACTCTGCAGGCACAAGAAGAGAAGAGATCTAGGAAGGAAATCTCTCGTTCAGTCACAGAGGTATCAACAAAATATTTCCAGGTCTGTAGGAAGAGGAACAAAACCATCCATACACCTAACAGGTCTAGAGAAGAAGAAACTCGGTCCACCATAATTATGGAGGTACCACATTCATCAATCTTCTTAGAAAGCCAACATATAATGTCCAGTTCCTCATCCAAGAAACAAACAAATACCACATTGTCAACTAAATCCTCAAAGGAACCTGCAAGACTTAATATTTTTGAGAAGTATAACTTGATCAAACATAAGAATGAGTTGTTGACCAACAACACCTATGCACAGTTTTGGAAGCAAACATCAAGAACACATCACAGGGTACTATCTTGCTTCGACATAGAGAAAGGAAGGATGCACATAGATTTCTTGGAATTACATGTTCCCCATCCCAAGGCAATTTATTATTACAAGAGGGAAACATTTGAATTTGATGTAAAAGAGCTGCATCCAGCTGATCAAACCAATATGCCTAGACAAACTAGAGAGAAGATATTCTCCACCTTGGAAAATACCTCCATGACTGCTCCAAAGTTGCAGGTCTCCTTAAACAATGTCCAGTATCAGTTGAAGATGGAAAATATATCCTTTCTAGCCAAGGATAACAAGATCGAATCTCTTGAGGAGATGGTACTGAAAATTGGATATGATCCATCAATTGTTAAAGCATATGAGGAACTACTAAAGAATAAAAATGATGACATAACATCCTTAATGAAACAACTGAAACTCCTAGCTACTAAATATTCACAAGCAAAGGAAATGGCCAAGACTGAAGGCCACAAGGAGGAAATGCTTAAATTAATCATGGAGCAGAATGCACAGATTAAGGAGATGGAGGTCGATCTCGATAAGTTGACCAAAGAGAAGGAACATATTGTGCCAATGTCTGTCATCCCACTAGAGGAAGTCCCTCTCACATGAATCAATGTAGCATCAACAACAACCACAACAGAGATTGCTTCAGTCCTTCCAGTGAAAGCTTTAGATTCTTTTGAGAAATTATTGAAGCCAATAGAGAACATGATCCTGCAAGGAGACGAGATCAAAATATTGCAAGAAGATATTAATAGCCTCCCAAAACTGAAATCCATGTTTTAGTCAAGTTATAACACAAAGATGCACAAGTCACAGAGACTCACTCAGGAAATATAGAAGTTGCAGAAAGAGACAATCATGGCCAAAACACTATCATAAGCCAAGGAAAACATATGGATGGACATCATCAAGTCCATAACAGAGATTTGGCCACACATACAAATTGTGTTTGAACAACATGAAATAGTGTAGAGAGCCATACAATCCATTGACAAGATAAGGGGAAAATTGAGAGAGAGGCCCACAAAGGCCACTAAAATCATTAGATTCTTAAATTCTAAGCCCAAAGAAGAGCTAGAGGCTTTGGAAATTGAAGATAGGACAAAAACAATCATTGAGGTCAAGAAGGTTTTGACCAAGAAGGTATTAATGTTGCATCTTGAAGAGAAATCCCAGACAATGGACATCGGAGTACAGAGGTTTTTCAGCAAGATCAACTCGCTACACAAGAAGGGACTTTTAGGATTGTTAGTGATCAATGATAAGCTCATCACCCTGTCTGATTACAAGTAGAAGATCCTAGCAGTAGCGAAAGATGGTTCTAAATTTGCAGGGATACAAGGGACCAATACTGGCAAGGAATTCTTATAAACTTTAAATTTGGACCTGAGTATCCAACATGAAATAAAATACATTTTCATTACAAAGCCTACCTTTTCCAAGTACACAGAGACAGATGAAACTTACAGAAGGTTACTCAAGGTTTCCATCCCTAGTCAAAAGAGATGGGAAGACCTATGTGCTTTACTCGAGTAGAGGTGATGTGGACATCCAAGTCAGCATGAGGAAGACATTCAAAGTCAAGTTGATGAATCACCAACTACTTCCCCCATAATCAACATGAAGGATTCAAATACATCATCAGTAGTCCTATTATTTTGTAATTTGTAATCTAGTTAGTTATTTTTTTACTGCACCATATCCTAGTCATGAATGACATGATCAGATGTAATTGTTGTATAAATTCTTCTCACTTTGAAGTATTGAGGGTTGATTTTTGTCCCTAAGAAGCTATCCTTGTAATCTTTTTCAGAAGATCGACCAGTAATAAAAAGATTGATTCATAGAATTCTTGCGTTTGAATGTTGGTGATGTTTATCTTGCTCTGTTAATGTTTATATTACTCTGTAATCATTTTTGTTTTATGTTTATAATCGTTTAAAGGAAGTTAATCAACACAATTTGTCTCGTACACTTTGCTTCTAGTCTTTAGCGATCTACATGTTATTCTTCTGATATTAAGTAAAGAAATTCTTAACTTCTTCTTTGCTTTGTTGAATCTCTCACCTGTTCTATCTTTCCATCACATTTAATTCTAAAAGATCCAGCATTCTCACTATCTTTCCCTGTGAAGAAATCTATAAAAAATGTATCTGATCTTAATATTTAACACAGACCCCATAGCCCAATGTATGTTTGAATGAAATACTTCAGCCAATCTTTATAAAAAAAACAACAAACTCAGATTATTTTAACTAGCCTAACATATTAAACTCAAATAGATCTAAATCCTACAAAGAGATCCCTCTCTGAAACTGGCAGGTCTAGATCCTAGTTTTGAAAGTGGTTTTGGTAAGTTACCTCTATTAATTTCATCTTCCCTTAACAACCTCTGGGAATTACAGAGTGCTAACAAAACTATAAAGTGGTCTCTACCCAATAAATATTCAAAATGTGTATGTAAATATTAAATTATTGAGTACTCTCTACCTAATAGGTATTCAAAATGTATATGTAAATATTAAACTATAGAGTGTTCTCTACCCAACAAAAATCTATATGTAAATATTGTGTTGTATAATTAATTATAAATATTGTATTTTTTCTTCCTATTATTTTTTAAATAAAAAATTATTATAAATACATTTTTGAATACTATGTTCAAGGTTAAAACTTGGTATATAAAATGTCGTTTGTTAAAATTTTAAATATACAATTTGTTATAAATATATTTTTGGAAACTATGTTCAAGGTTAAGATTTGGTATATAAAATGTTGTATGTTAAAATTTTATTGATATAAATGAATGTTTCCACCTCTTTTCATTCTAGAGATAGATATGTTGTTCTAGAGATACGTTGTCAAAAAATGTGAAGGATGTTGCAATAATAAAATACAGTACATATATTATACTTTGCATATCTACTCAAACCACTTAATGACAATCATCAATATGTTAAAATAATAAATTTTGGATTTGAATGGCATGCAAGATACCATTGGTTTTATGATTAACACTAGAGAGGGTCACCCATTCAACTTAGAGATGATATATATTCATTTTCATAATCCTTGAAAACTAATGGTAGAATGCAAAAGTGACTTCAAAGATGGAGAGTCAAAAGAAAAGGAGCAATAATCTATGAGAGTAGGGGAAGGTTATTCATGTGAAAAAAACTATATTCAATAAAGGATACTAATATAGTACTTGGAATTTAATCTAGGAGTATAAGGGAGTCCCTAGATAAGGGAACATGTCTAAGGTCAAAACACCCATGTCATCCATCTAAAGCTAACACGAAGAGAAAACCAAGTTGTGATGTCACCTATTAAGAAGAATAGTTGATATACTATCTATTTGGATTAACATAAGGAAATACACTCCAAAAATATAAAAGAAGAATAGTTGATATACTATCTATTTGGATTAACATAAGGAAATACACTCCAAAAATATAAACACAAAGTAGTGAGTTATGTGATAGAAAAAATAATTAGAAACTATATAGTCTATTGCAAAGACTAATATGATAAATTACAATGTTACCAAAAATTTAAATAATAAATTAAGAGAGATAATAGAAAATAATATGGCACTATAATATACAATAGAAAATAATAGGACATTTTTAAATATACAACATATCCACTAAAGGCATAACTCACAGGTAAAAAAAATCTCTACCATCATAATGATAAACCCCCAAATTAACAACAATTGGGATTTATGTACCATGATGCATGATGTAAGAAGAGAATTCATATATTAAAAAGAATTAAAGAATCCAAGATCCATTGGTTACCTTAGTTGAAATAGTTTGTATGTGCCACTAAAGAAGACCCCTCCTTTACCTTCCAAAAAGACAAATAAAGACCAATGGAAACAAATAAATCCAAGATCCATTGGTCACCTTAGGTGAAATAAAATAGTTTCTAAGTGCCACTAAAGGAGTCCATGCCAAGTTACCTTTCAAAAGCCACATAAAAACTAATGGAAACAAATCTCGACACAAGGGTTGTGGTAACAAAAAAATATTGAACAAGAGAGTAAGGTAATAACATACAAAGTTGAAGAGAGAGGCAACATTAAGGAAGAGAAGTATTGAAAACTCAAGACATTCTTTGGATTTTGATAGCCTATATCTTCCTAATATTTCTTAAGTTTGTTCGTTGACCTTCCATTCATTTCATAGAAGCCAAAGCACAAAAATAAATTTAATATAAACCCTAAAATAATACACACATTCCCAAAGAATCAATAAAGACCACTTCTTCCTCTCTAATTTCCTAGTGAAAACAACTTGAAATCTAAAGTACAAGGCATTGAACATTCCAAGTCTGAAGTGATACTTATTGATGTTGCCATCTTTGTTTACTATATGTCTAGTAAGAAATTCCCCTCTTATATTTCGACAACTTTATATGATTCACAAATCCAAGTACATAAACATAATATCTATTTAATGTTCACAAATCCAAGTACATAAACATAATATCTATTTAATGTTCGAAATTGATTATGAGTAGGAAAGATACATTTGTGAATCATATCATCTCTCCTAAACATGGTCTTTGATATGTACTTTCATTCAAAGACCTTATCCTGTTATCTACTGAATGTTTCAATGTTGTATGTTAAACAATTAAAATTATACCATATTATTATATTTTTTTAATATAGATATATAATTAAGGATTGGAATTGTCTTTTAATTTCATTTGTTAATAGTTATATTAATATATGAACATTTTAATATTTTTTTCTTCATTTAAAACATAAAATTGTATAGTTTAGAATTTTGATTTAATTAATTTAAAATGAGAAAATGTTTTAGAAAAAGTTTTAATGTGCATAAAACTTAAATTTGTTGAGTATATCATCATTGATATCAAGGTGCATATATGGTTGAGTAGATTGTTATTGATGTCAAGTGGAACAATAATCCCACAAGATACTTATAATGTTACTCGATGGTTCATGTAAATCATAATTACTTGTTAAAGAATATTAAATTGGAACAAAAATACTTCTTGAATTACATAGAACGATGGCTCTGGATCATAGAAATTGTGGGAAGTTGGAAGATACAAATATTGAAATAGCTAACAAATTTGAATTTGTTGACAATGTGGAAAGAACTATTGAAGATATTAAAGATGAAAATGAACCATATCGATGGAGACAATTGAAAAGGTAGTTTCCAACTTGGGAGATCCAGATATCGATGCTCATATGGAGGAATTGATCATTGATGGAATACTTTATACCTTTCGAGAACATACCAATGATGATTCTTATGAACCGTTGGATGTCACCTAAGTTAGATGCATGCACAATTCAGTTCAAGTTTGAGACCAACAAGGAAGTTTGATGCCCATAAAATATCGACGAACCATCTCGAATCTCAGCCATCAACAAGATCATCTGTTGAGAAAATCTATAAGTCATGATTACCTGATGTTGAGAAACATCAGGTTGACATAAGGGAATCCACCCAAGAGGTGACATCTTAAAGCAAGGTTTCATAGAAATCTAGGTATCCGATGGTGAAGGGAGATCAATGGATATTATCAATTTCGCGTGGGAGAAACGATTACAGTTAAAAAGGTGAGAATATTAGGATGAGGTTCATTTATGACTGCTGACAAAAAATCCATATCAATGGCTATTATTAATTTTTCATGGTCAACAAGAATAACAGTTAAAAAGGTTGGACCCCCCCCTGCAATTTGGCAACATGCACCATAGAAGAGGGCATATATCACAATCTTGTTATTGCATCCCCCCTTTGAATTGTGATTCCAACTGGGTGTCTAGCCTCCCATAGTAAGGATTGGGGTCCCATGCATATGGTTCTATGCATGTTGGCCTAAACCATTTAACAAAGGAAAATAATCCCCGGGGGCTTATATTCTATGAAAATATTTTCAGTGACAGAGAATGCTCTGGTCAAATTGAAGAACCATTTGGGTCTCCACCCAATGGAAATTAGTTCCACATAAAAATAGTTAGAACTATTTATATAAATGACATTGATGAGAAATTAGGGTGTGGGTACATGGAGCAAATTAGAAGACTTGAAGAGGATATGAGTTAATACGTTCGAAAATGTAGAGACTTGATGTGGGTATATAGAGAACTGATAAAATCATGCTTACGATGGTGTAATGGTGTTCCATATTGTATATTATATCATGATCATACATATGTTATCCTATGTTATCGACATTGCACTTGCAAGGATATGATCATCACAAAAAATTGCAGAGAACGTTTTTCAATGATGTTATGATCATTCTAGCTTTGTTGATGGGTTGAATGGTGACACCTTGATTTGGATATTCAAGTTGCTTGAATATGATACTTGTAATATGATTCAAGAGAATCCTTTCCACCTCGGCCATGCACCATATATTCATCACATCAATGTGCATTACAGAAGGGAGAGAGTCTCCATCCCTCTCATTTTTCCTTGAATTTAAAAATTCAATGTAATAAATTGTTATTAAATGTTGTAAGCTTGATAGAGTTGAGTTGATGCCTTTGTACAGGTTGTAGTTGAAGTCACCTTTAATGGATGGTTGTAGGTTGATATAGATCCAATTTGGTCTAGATTTTCATTTATGGTAATAAGCCTCAGTAGATAGGGGTTTTGATGGTGATTAGACACCACTAGTGCAGTTTGGAGGGAAGGCTCGAGGAGCCCCTTTTTTGTAAAATACTTGTACTCAATTATTAAAATAATTCAAGGAGGAGAGAGCCGAGACTCTGTTGCAGTCCGAGCTTGCACATATTATAATTGATGTTCTTATTAATACAAAGAAAACAGTTTTTCGAGCATATGATTATGTGTATGTTTCCTTGTGTTTTATGAATGTCATCTGTGTGTTTATGAATACATGTTGTAAATGTATGTGATATATTTAATCTGTAGGGATATGATAGAATTCAGTATCTTCCTATGAGTTTTTTGGGTTGTTCTGGTTTCTTTAGGCTAAGTGCAAGGAGAGCACGACATAGTATTGAAATTTCTGTGAGCCAGTGCAAGGAGTGCGGATCTGAATTTCAAATCAAATTCAGAGGAGAACATGATAGGAGGGAACACTAGGATAATTATAGAATCATAGAGGATCCTCAAGGTTAATGAAAATCTTGGAAGATAAACTGTGCAGAGAAGTCGCAGAAGATAGAGTTGTTGAATATTTTGTAGAGCTCTACAAGGTGAGCATTGAGCGGGTGAAAGGAGTGCACAAGAGAACTATGTTTCGAGTTCAAAGAGAAGAGTGTCAAGGAGGAGACACTATAGATTTTTTGAACACTATGTAAACTCAAAAAGGTGTTCTTTGAGCAGGTGCAAAGAGTGCACAAAACCAACACGTTCTGAAGTGTTGGAGGAAATCGAGAAGAACCATAGTTGTTGAACACTCTAGAGAAGAGATGTGCAAGTGTGCATTGAGAGAACACAAGGAGTGCATTATTGAACTTGAAGAGATTAGGATTCAAGAGGAACACCTATGCAATGAGTGCACCAAGCCAATAGTTACACAAAGTGTTGAAATCCATCATCTAAAGGTTCAATCGAGTGTAAGGAGTGTGTAGAGGTGAACTTGTTTCAAGTTCAGAAGCAAGGAGAGACAACGCATAATTCGCACGGTGTGAACTTACTCAAATTTTAGAGGCTCAAGAGGAAGCGCATAGAGTGTGCTAGGAGGGCACTAGAAATTTCTTTGAAGGAAGCTAAGGACGAGACCCTTAGGAGACTGAGCAAGCTCGAAATCTCAGGAGGAATAGTGAAAGTTTGCACAGTGAAGGCATAAGTGCGTGCCAGGGCCGAGGTCAAATTACATTGGAAAAGCTCGAGGAGAGAGAGTTTTTTAGAAGTGTAGACAAGAACGCATTAGATGGGTTCATAGGAGGATCAAAGGTTGTAACCTTTGATGAGTACAAATTATTCCAATTTGGGAGAAATCCAAATCTCAAGAGGAGGAGTGACAACAACGGTTGGATCGAGCTACAAGAAGAGATATGGATCGTTGAATCCTATATCTATACATCAAAAGGAATGAACATAAGAGCAGAAGATTCGAGCGATTGGATCTAAGTGTGAAGGACCAACAATCAATGGATCCAGCTAAGTGAACGATTTTTAATCCCTTTCATTGCACAGGAGAGCGAACTCGTCGAAGTCTCGAAGTGGATCGAGACTGTCCATCATATAGAGGGACAGGCTGTGGAAGATCTGGAAGTCCAGAGGAATTTCACTTCGGGAGAGTCCAGGTAATCAGTGACCAAATCCACCGAAGCTATGAAGCCAAAAGATCATCCTCTCCGTTGGTGCTGGGGAGGGACACATGGAGGGAGATCTAAGACTTTAGAGGAATTGCATGCTGGGAGATTTCAAACAAGGTGGTTGCATAATCATCAATGTCCTGAAGTGCCAAAGAAAATCCTGGCCATCGATCATTAAAAGGCACCTGGCACTAGATCTCAGAGTCTGAAAGGGGGGCACTCCGCTAGAAATAGGGTGTAGAAGGAGGAAAAAATATCGAAGTTACATGGATATGAAGGAGATCAGAGCCATCTATTGAAAAGGAAACGTGTCAGCGGATCATGGATTTCAGAGCAGTAGTAATGTGGAATGTCCAAGGTGTGGAGGTAGGAAAAAATACCAAATTCATTGGGAGCCAAAGCAGATCTGGGTCGTCCATTGGTGAGGATAGGTATCATTAGATCCTGGACTCCAAAGCATAAGTACTTTGGAGAAATTGGAGTGTGGAAGGGTG
Organism: Picea mariana; assembly: GCA_032191745.1. NCBI lineage: Eukaryota > Viridiplantae > Streptophyta > Pinopsida > Pinales > Pinaceae > Picea > Picea mariana. The sequence goes on along the minus strand of JASDQU010100217.1, from coordinate 259,788 downwards.
AGGACTCCCGAAGGCCAGAGTCTCAAATTCATTGTAGTCATTCATGAAGAGGACACGTGGGAGAAAATATTCCAGTACAGAGAATAGTCACTCTGGAATAAAAGTGAGTCAGTTTGAGAAAGAAATCTTGAAGGTCGACACATCGGAGTTCATCTGAACCATTGGATTAGGGGGAAAGGTGTCATAGGAACCCTCACTTCAGAGGTTGTACACTCCGGAGGAAAGTGGAATTGGGTGGAGTGAGAACTCCTGAAGGTCGGAGCGTTGGAGTCCATCCAACTCATCCATCAACAGAGGACAAGTGTCAGTAGATCTTTTGTTTTATAGGATAACCACTTCAGAGAAAATGGAGTCGTGTGTATTGAGAAATCTTGAAGGATGAAGCACTAAGTCAATATTGAGTGTTGAGTAGAGGAGGATGCATGTCAGAAGATCTGACACTGTAGATGGATTTCACTATGGAGGTTTTCATGTGTGAAGACTCAAAAACTGTTGAAGCCTAGAGTCTCAAAGTGAATCATAGTTGTCAAGTATCTGAGGACATGTGGCATCAGATTGTGAACTTTGAATATTTTCCACCTCAGAGGTTGTGTTGGGAGGTTTTTGGAAATTCCTCGAAGCACAAGAGTACAAAGTTTATGTGGGTCATTGATCTGGAAAAGAAGCAATGAAATTCGATCCCTCTCATGGCAGTTGAAATTTTCCAATTTGAAGTTCAGAATAATTGGTGAATGGTGAAGTGAAAAATCCCAGAGCTTGAAGCTCAGAAGCGGCCTTTGAGCAAGCGCCTGTTCATATTCCGTAGTCACATTCCATTGTCGCCAGAGTAAAAGAGGCAGAATCCTGAAAATCAAAATTGAAGACACGGTAAGCTAAGAAAAGTACCCAAGAGGTTCAAGTGAGTTCAGACCTATACTAGGAGGAGGAAAAGGCCCGAGATCATCGGGTATCAATAGATTTTTCTAATAGGTTTTCCCAGGGTATCTTGGAATAATCGGTTGGTGTTCATAGGTCCGCGTTTTCTGTTTCAAGAGAGGGAAAAAGAAATAGAGGCCTTTGGGCAAGGTTTTGGGGCCAACAAGAGGTCGGAAGAGTTGATCTGACTCAAATACTTGAATGATCCTAGATCGGGATGTCGCATAAACCTGAGGAGAGAAGGGGGGTTGCATCAAGTGGTATCAAAGCCTAGAAAAAGGTTTTTTCTTATACCATCAAGTGGTATCAGAGCTTGATTTTTCTTGAAGACAACAGGCAAAGGAGAGAGGATACAAAGAAGATAGTATGATACCATCAAGTGGCATCAAAGCTAAATTTCAGCTGTAGACAATAGGTGAAGAAGGAGGCAAAGTGTTCATGCTCTGTGTGATTGTTTTCAAGTGTGAAAAAGTCAATAGACATCTAGGTGGGTTGTAAGAAAAAGATGGAGGTACTCTCAGTTGCAGAATAGATAGTAGACAGTCAGGTGGGCTAAGTCAAAAGAACCAGATGTGTTCTTAGAGGCAAAGGAGAAAGATGGCTACTAAATTCCATGGAAGAGGTCAAGAAGAAGGCTGCTAATAGGTAATTAAATCGCAAACGAGCAAAGATCTCGAGGAGACAAGAGAAGAGCTCGAAAAGATAATGTTGAAGATGCATCAAGAAGCACATGTATGCTAGAAGTATGAATGGCCTTTGAATATAAGAGTGAAATGGCTTGTCTAGAATCTGTTTACCAAGAAGCAATGCCAAGTGTTGAGGAGGTGGATGAGGGAAATTGAATACCTCAGTGAAGTAGAGGAGACGGTTTGCATCTATGAACCAAAATTTGGGGAGAACCTCAGTAAGGATGAAGTGATATTGGTTGATCTCATAAACTGCCAGGAGGGTAGAGATTAATTTTCAAATTTCCATGTGGGAAATGAGATGAGATCAATGGAGGATCTCATGAACTTCAAGGAGGGAAGTGACGAAAATTCAGATTTCTAGATGGGAAATGAGATGAGACCATATAAATATCTCATAGACTGCAAGGAGGGCATAAGTGAAATCCTATATTTCCAAGTGTGAAAGGGAGATAAAATGAGACTGTCTGAGAGTCTCAGGAGCTCAGTAGGTAGTTCAGATCAGCAAGGAGTGTTGTTAGAGGAGCGTTTTGATTATTGGAGGAATCAAAATGTTCTTGCCAACTAGACAAGAAGAGGCTATCATATGTGTTGCAGAGGCAACAAAATGACATCCATATGTGACTGTCATGGAGGATAAGGAGAATAAATCACAATCTTCCCAATAAGTAGAAAAAGAAGAGGATAATTCAGTCAGATTGCTCAAAAGTTTTAGCCAGAACATTGAATAGGAGATAACTACATAATCCTCCGCAACAGAAGGAGAGGAGCATATAGTTAATATGCTCACTTAATGGGAGCAAGAGTTGGAGATGCTGGAGTATTCTTTGAGGAATCTATAATGACAAGGAGGTTTCCTAGAGACAATCATGTAGATTGGAGGAGAATGCTAGCATGAGGATTAGTTGGAGGAAGTTGGAGTTGTACCAGTAGGAGAACTGGCAGAAGCTGATATTTGAGAGGAGATAGCTAAGAAACAACTCAGTAAGGATCCTACAGAATCTGAGTCTGCAGTGAACTAGCAATTCAAGGAAACAAGTGATGAATACAACATGGGAGATAAACTTGATATGCCCTTTGATCAGCATGAGGAAGTGCAATAGGTGTTAGGAACCTAACCCGTCACATAGGTAGAATAATATATTTCTATGTAATAAAGGTCAATATTAATAAGGCCTAGCAATAAGGAAGAATAATTCAAATGTAAGAAGACCTAATAGAAGCTTTTGCCTCTAGAAGGATCTTCCTCTAGATGGTTATTTTGATAGACATATTTAGTATAAATAGGAGTCGAGGGTATGGGAGCTTTTGTCTTGGATATTATTGTAGGTTTCCCCCTTTAAAAGGCAAGTGAACATTGCTCTTAGTAATCAAAGTGCTCCCTCTAGTGCTATTCCAGTATCATTTTGGTATTATTGTGGTGTTTTTATGGTTATATTGTTGTTCATCTACCATTTATAGCTATTTATTTCTATTATGCATACTTTTTTATATCGGGAATATTACAAGTGTTATCAGAGAACTTTGCTCGGTGGGAAATTGTGGGTTAATTTTTTTCAGGGTAGAGATGTATTCTGGTGTATTTAAGATACAAGGATCTATTATTGTGTGCATAAACCTGCAGTTAGGGATTCATACACGCATGAAATAAAAGAGGTACTTAAGTGCACATCTTTTGGCCACCCCTGTAATACATGTTGGTACCCCTTTGACTGGTAGCACATTAGACAACACCTGTATATGGATCGGCCTATATTTCCTAAATCCCTCCATAGATAAACCAATCTTCTGCCTAACAGCTATAGTTCCACGAAGAAAAACACTCAAGAAGATACTCTCTAGTATCTGGGTAGACAGGTAGTATGGCTAAGGACACAGTCTAGCCTCCTTAGTTGGTTCCCTGACATATTGGAATGAGTACTACTGTTGGAACTTGAACATATATCAGAGAGCTATAGCACAGGGAAAACCCTTATCCATAGAAACCTTGAAAACCCAACCCTTGGGAAGGAAACAAAAAAAGAAAAGACAAGATCTATTGTTTTGCAGTCGTGTCTCCTGCATTTGAGGTGTGAAATTACTACACATTTATTCCTGTTAAACATTTGGGCATTTAATCACTACAATATTCTTCAGATTGGAGTATAACTCCACATAAGTATAAAAAAAAAAAAATGAGTTTGGATCCTATTGGCACCATTATTTGATACCTGTTCTGTTGGATTTATCTCTTCTCCCTTATCATAGTCATACCTATCAATTTTCAGCACAGTTTTTTTTCCTGTGGACCCAACCCCCTTCCAACACCCTTATTTGGGATTTATCCCATTGGATTCAACTTGTTGCTCTGATCGTTGTGATACACTTCACCCATAACCCATTTTTTGTGTGGTCCCACCCACCCCTTTTTGTGTTCCCTCGTCATCATGGCCCATACCCATATCCAAGAGTTGGAAGCTCACTTCAATACCTTGCACTTTAATTTCACAGAAACCCAACAAGAAGTGCGACAACGCATTGCCAATATTGTCTCCATCAATCAAAAAATGCATTCCTCCATAGCTCCCTCAATTGCAGAACTCAAACAAGACCTCAAACAAGACATGACTAACCAACTTGAATCAGTCACTACAATGATGTGCGCCAAGCTGCATATCCCTACAAATATTCCCTTATCTGACCCACCTTTGCATAACGAAGGTGAAACTTCCTCTGATTCCCATAATTTTTATCCCCATCACTTTCAGTGTCACCTATGTGTTCTTCATCTGGATGTGAAAAAAATTGATGGCTCATATCCAATTGGCTAGGTAACTCAAATCAAACATTATCTCTCTTTGTATGGCATTATGGATGAGTTGTCCAAACTCCGGTATGGTTTTCTCCATCTAGGTCAATAACGTTGGCAATGGTGGTAATGGTGAAAAAATTCCCGCCAAGGGTATGTGGCTTGGACACACATTGTCACAAATATTTATGAATGCTTTGACACTAACATCAACCATTTAGGTTGTTTGACAAAGTTAAAACAATCTAGCACAGTGAAAGACTTTATAGCTACTTTTGAGGGACTGGATTTTCGTACAGAGCGCATGTCTGATGCTTTTTTCTGAGAATGTTTTATCAGTGGTCTCAAGGATGAGATTTTTTCCCATGTCCTCATGGCTCGACATCATATTTGGGTGGAAGCTACTAAAATAGATAAGGAAGCACAATAGGTTTTATCATCTCAAAACTGAAAACCCTCCTTTATTCCTCTCACTAAACTAGTAACCCCCAATCCTCCTTCTACTCCACTAAAGATACAGAAATTGACCAGGGATGAAATGGATGAACATCAACTCAAAGTCCTTTTAATAATTGTGATGATAAATATTTCTTGGGGCACAAGTGTAAGGAACAAAATATTTTTATTTCCATCTCGGAGGATGTTTTGGAAGAGGATGTTTAGGCTCCCCTTGTGTCTATTTCACCTGAACCCACTGACATAACCCCTCCCTCAGACCTTCCTGAAGTAGAACGGGTCATTTCCCTAAATGCTCTCACTCACTTCTCTTCTCCCCAAACCCTCAAGCTAATTTGGTTACATCAAGCATAAGAAGGTCATCACTCTTGTTGATAGTGGAAGCACCCATAATTTTATTCATCATCACATTTCCCAAGAAACTAATTTCTATATCTAGGAAACCAATAATTTTCAAATCATGATTTTCAATCATGGGTCCATGAAATTTGGAGGGCGTTGTGAAAATGTGCATCTCCAAATTGGTGACTACCACCTGAAATCCCATATGTTTTCTATCGATGTGGGAAGTTGTGACATTGTGTTGTGTGCAGAATGGCTAAGGACTTTGGGCCCCATTCTCATGGATTTTGAGGAATTAACCATGCAATTCAACCAGGAGGGAAAACCATATAATATCCAAGGTATCACTTCTGGTTCCCCGAATATCATTAGTTCCCATCGCATGGAAAATCTTCTCTAAAAATGTCATTTTGGAATTATATCCCAACTCCATGCCATATAAGCAACTGAGGCACCCTCTGTGCCACAGGACCTTCAATCCATCCTCTTTAAACATCAAGTGGGTTTTTCCACTCCCCAAGGACTCCCTCCTTTCCATGGTCTTCATGATCATTCCATTCCCCTTGTCAGAGACAACCTTCCTCCCAATATATGTCCCTATCATCACCCCTTTTCCCCCAAAAAAAAAATTGAGAAAATTTTTCAAGAACTGCTCAATGCACATGTTATCCACCCTAGTACAATCCCCTACTCTTCTCTCATGTTCATGGTCCTTGATAAACAAGGTTCTTGGTGCATGTGTCCTAACTTTTGTGCCCTCAACAAAGTAACTATTAAAGACAAATTTCCCATCCATGTCATTGATGACCTCTTGGATGAATTGAGTGGTGCCCAGTTATTTACTAAACATGATCTTTGTTCTAGCTACCACCAGATCTATATGAAAGAAGAATACATTCCTAAGACTTCATTTAGAACTCATGAGGGCCACTATGAATTTTTGGTCATGGCCTTTGGCCTGTGTAATGCTCCCTCCACTTTCCAAAGCCTCATAAATCATGGCTTCCATCCTTTTCTCTGTCACTTTGTCTTAGTTTTCTTTGATGATATCCTCATCTATAGTAAAACCTGGAAAATTGATCTTTCTCATGTGGATCGAGTTCTCCATCTACTCTCTCAGCACCAAATTTTCCTCAAACAATCTAAATCTGCTTTTGGCACCTCAGAAGTCGAGTACTTGGGTCATCTTGTTGGCAAGGCCGATGTCGAGGTGGATCCTAAAACAATTAAAGATATGCAAGATTGGCCTCACCCAGATACTCTCAAAAGCTTGTGTGGATTTCTGGGTTTAAAAGGTTATTATCACAAGTTTGTTAAGAATTATGGAAATATTGTGGCATCTCTCACTACACTCCTTATAAAGAATTCTTTCACTTGGAATGCATGAGCTACTTAGGATTTTCAAACCTCGAACATGGCCATGTGCACCACTCCATTCCTAACCCTTCCTGATTTCACAAAGATCTTTGTCCTTGAATGTGATGCTTCTGGGAAAGGAATTGGTGTTGTCCTTATGCAAGAAGTTTGGCTCTTGGCCTTTACCAGTAAACAATTTTCTGAGTGAAATTTGGGAAAATCAATCTATGAAAATGAAATGTTGGCTATTTTTCATGCCATGGATATTTGGCTCCCTTATCTATTGGGGAAATGATTCCAAATTAAGAGAGATCATCAAAGCATCAATTATTTTCTGGAACAACACCTTTCCTCCCCAGAGCGACACAAATGGGTGACTAAGCTCTTTGGATATGATTATGAGATAATTTACAAAAAATGCAAAGACAATTTGATTGTTGATGCACTTTCCAAAAAATATGAAGAAGAAGGGTCCCTTTTTTTTGTCTCCTTCCTTGTACCATGTTGGCTCCAAGATGTTCGCCAGGAATGGCTACACGATCCCAAAAGTTCGCATCTGATACAACAATTACAGTCCAATCCTTCTAGTTTCCCCAGCGTACTCTTGACTCATTGATGAGATTCAATACAAATGTCATTTGTATTTAAGTAAATAGTCAAAACTTAAATCCACGGTACTTTATGAGCTTCATGCTACACCCACAATGGGGAACTTTGCGTTTACCAAAACCTATGACCAGGTTGAACGTTTTTTTTTCTAGGATGGCATGAAACAGGAGATTCGTAATTTTTTGGTTGAATGTTATGTTTATCAACGCAACAAGGGAGAAACAGTCAAATCTCCTGGCACACTACAACCACTTCCAATTCCACCTCCTATTTGGCAGGATATCTCTTGGGATTTTTTTGTAGGCTTACCTAAATCAAGAAATAAATCAGTCATCATGGTGGTAGTTGATCGTATTTCCAAGTATGATAATTTATTTTCTCTTCAACACCTATTTACAACATCCACTATGGCTCAAATTTTCATGAATCAGGTCTTCAAGCTTCATGGCATGTTGCATTCTATTGTTTCTGATCGCGACCCAACTTTCACCCGCAATTTTTGGCAAGAACTCTTCAAGCTATAAGGAACCCAATTGCATCTCATCACAGCTTATCATCCCCAGAATGATGGTCAAACTGAAATTGTGAACAAGTGTTTGGAAACATATTTGAGGTGTTTTGCAGTGGAAAGGAAAAATCAATGGGCTCAATTGTTATCACTAGTTCAATGGGGGTAAAACATTTCATACCATACAACTACACGCATAACTCCTTTTGAAGCAATATATCGACAAAATCCACCTTTAGTTCTCTCATATTTTCTAGGTGTTTCAAACGTCCAGTAGGTTGACCAAATGCTTACAGTTCAAGAGGCTGTTCTCCATACCCTCCAAGAGAATTTGGTCATGGCCCATAATCGCATGAAGAAACAAGCATATCAAGGTCACTCCAAACATCAATTTGGAGAAGGGGATCAGATGTTTCTTCGACTGCAACCTTACTAGAGAAATTCCCTCAAGGCTCACCATTGTTAGAAATTGGCGCCCAAATTTTATGGTCCTTATATCATTCTCAATCATGTGGGACATGTATCCTATCAGTTAGCCTTGCCCATTCATTCTAAGCTCCATATTTTTTTTCATGTTTCCTACTTAATTAAGGTGAATGGAACTAAGTTCCAAACTCAAACCAACCTTCCCGAGTTGGATGAAGAAGGCTCCATTTGGTTATAGCCACAAGATTTTTTGGACCAGCGTGAGCATCATTTGCATTAGCGAACCATCAAGGAAGTGTTAGTCCAGTGGAAAGATACAACTCCAACAGATGCCACTTGGGAACCAACTACCATTTTGGAACAATTTCCTCATCTCAAGCCTTGAGGACAAGGTTGTTGTTAAGGGGGAGGACATCTTAGGGACCTAACCCCTCATGTAGGTAGAATAATATATTTCCATGTAATAAAGGTCAATATTAATAAGGCCTAGCAATAAGGAACAATAAGTCCAATGCAAGAAGACCTAACAGAAGATTTTGCTTCTAGAAGGTTATTCCTCTAGATGGTTCTTTTGATAGAAATATTTAGTATAAATGGGAGTCGAGGGTGTGAGAACGTTTGTCTTGGATATTATTGTAATAGAGATCTTCTCTGCTGGAGGTTTCCCCCTCAAAGAGGCATGTGAACATTTCTCTGAGTAATCAAAGTTCTTTTTCTGGTGTTATTCTAGTATCATTTCAATATTATTGTGGTGTTTTATAGTTATATTGTTGTTCATATTCCATTTCTGGTTCTTTTTTTTTTTTGCATACTTTTTTATATGTCGAATATTATAGCAGGGAAGTCTGCATAAAAGGAGCCTTCCAGTGTACAAAATGGACAAGATGGTTGAAGAAATGAGATAGCTAATGGCAAAGTCAACAGAAGAATTTGTCAGCAGGAGGAGGATGAACAGAGGAGAACCTACAACAATAGCAGGGAAGCAACAACAACATCATAGTAGAGGAGTAAGTGGAAACCTCTAGAGAGAAGTTTGGGATCTAGGAGGATTTCAACAATGGAGCAGAGGATCTTATGAGAAAGAGCTCATGATTTTCGCAGCAGTGGAGTATGATACAGGAGCATCCTTTCCACCTCAGCCATGCACCAACTAGTCATCACATCAACACACATTCAATAAGGGAGAGAGGCGCCAACCATCTCATTTTTCCTTGAATTTAAAAATTCAATGTAATAAATTGTTATTAAATGTTGTAAGGCTGATAGAGATGATTTGATGCCTTTGTACAGGCTATAGTTGAAGTCTCCTTTAATGGTTGGTTGTAGGTTGATATAGATATGATTTGGACTATATTTTCATTTATTGTAATAAGACTCAGTAGATAGGCTTTTTGATGGTGATTAGACACCACTATTGTAGTTTGGAGGAAAGGCTCGAGGAGCCCCTTTTTTATAAAATACTTGTACTCAATTATTCAGATAATTCAAGGAGGAGGAGAAGGAGGAGAGATTTGAGATTCTGCTGTAGTCCATGTTTGAACATATTGTAATTGATGTTCATATTAACACAAAGATATTTGTTTTTCCTACATATGATTCTATGTATGTTTCCTTGTGTTTTATGAATGTCATATGTGTGTTTATGAATACATGTGGTAGATGTATGTGATAGATTTTATCTACAGGGATATGATAGAATTCACTATCTATATGTGATTTTTTTGGGTTGTTCTGGGTTCTTTAGGCTGAGTGAAAGGACTGCATGACAGAGTATTGAAAACTATGTAAGCAAACACAAAGAGTGCACATCTAACTTACAAATCGAATTCAGAGGAGAATGTGTGAGGAGGGAAGAACGGGATAATTCTAGAATCAGATAGGATCCTCAAGGTTATTGAACACCTTGGAAGAGAAACTGTGTGATGCAGGAGAATCGCCCCAAGTCATCTACGTGCCAGCTAGCCAGCACATCAAGCATGTTCAATGGAGAGGAGAGGTGCAACCCTCTCACTTTCAAATTTCAAATTTTGAAAATTGTATTTAATGATTGTAAGGCTGGTAGAGCCAAAATCCATGCATGTGCGTAGGCTTAGATAAAGTTTTCCTTAAATGGTTGTAAGGATGAGATCTAGATCCAATTCAAAATAGACAACAATTCAATGTAAATTGAATGTAAATTAATGAGAGTTGGTGAGGATGGAGGGAAGCGCTCGAGGAGCCCCCCTTTTGTAAAAATATCCATTGTATCAGTAGAGTTAGTCGATAGAGAGGTAGAGTAGAGAGAATAAGGAGAAGAGAGGAGAGCTGAGACTTTGTTGTAGTCTGTGGTCGAACACATTGTAATTAGACATTGATGTTAATACAAATAGAGCAATTTTTCCTACATGTTGTTGTTCACGTGTTTGTGAAATTCATGAATGAATGTCTTTATGTGTTGATGATATGCTATAGATGTATGTTAGAGGTGCATTTGCAGGGATAGATAGATTTTCCTATATGTGAGTTCTTTGATTTTAGGTTTGGGTTCTTTGTGGCTTCATGCAAGAGAGTGCATGACAGAACACTGCGGGTTCTGTAAGCTAGTGCATAGAGTGACTTCTAAATTCTATGGAATTTCAGACAAAGACATGCCAGGAGGGAACACTAGAGGAAGTCTGAGACTCAGGAGGAAGCCTCAAGGTTGTTAAACACCTTGGAGGTGAAGACTATGCAAAGAAAGGCACAGAGAAAATAGAATCACTGAGTGTTCTGTAGAAGCTCTGGCAGGAGGGCATTGAGTGCGTGCATAGAGTGCCCAGGAGGAACTCTATTTCAAGTTCAAGGAAGATAGAACTACTAAAGGTTCTGTAGAGATCTGCCAAGAGGGCATTGAGCGAGTTCATAGAGTGCACCAGGGAACTCTATTTTGAGTTCTAAGGAAAGGGAAGTGTCAAGGAGAAGGCACTTACAGGTTTACTGAACACCCTGTAGGCTCATCAAGGAGTGCTTGAGCATAAGTTGCTAGAGGGAACTTATATCCCTTCAAGGAGAGAAAGGGACAGAGACACTTTGAGGTCAGATCCATAGATAAGCACAAGAGGGATAGCACAATTGTGTGAAGAGGCTTTGCAAGGTGCGCATCGAGCAGAAGAACACCATGAGGGTGTGAGGCATTTCTTTGCAAGAAATACTTCAAATTGAGTTATCCAAAAAACTCAACAGCACAAGGAGTGTGTGAATAAGAACTTGTCTGAAGTTCTTAAGCTCAGAAGGAATAGCGCAAGGAATGTGCTCAGAGTGAACTTGTCTCAAGTTCAGAAGCTAAGGAGGAACAATGCCTTTGCGCACAGAGAAATAGTCAAGAGGAGCAAGAAGTTGAGGAATCCTTTGAGGTTTCACAATTGACAAAGCTCAGGAGGGACAATGTCCTTAGAATATAGGCGGGAGCCGAGGATACAGGCTTCGCAGCAAAAGAAAAGGTCAAGGCCTTTGAAACTTTGGAAATCTTCCAAGGGGAAGGAAGAAGCACAAACTCAAGAGGGAGCATAGCTACGGTTGGATCAGGTAGAGGACAAGATATGGACCATTGAATCTACGTCCAGGAAGTAGGAGGAGAGTGCGCAAGAAAAAGAGATCTGGGCCGTTATATCTGAGTGCACAAAATGAAAGCCATCGAATTCAGGAGAAGGTGCATGAGGTCTAACCCTCATGTATGCAAAGGTGAGGACTCACGAAATCCTGAAAGCATCATGATGATCCACAAGGAGGACATGTGGCAAGCGGTCAAGGTTTCGGGAAAATTATTGAAAGGATGTGGGCCATCGGTCTAGTTGGATCATATTCATTGGTCCAAGAGGGACATGGACCATTGACTTCTCAATAGAGATATTTCAGCATTTCAACATTTTTTCTACTGGGAGATACAAGGGGCAAGAGTCAGGACTCTTGACCCATGAAATCTCGAAAGAACATAAGCCGTCGGATCAAGGGAGGCTCACAACCGTTGATCTCCCTTTGAAGTGGAATTTCAACATTTTGAGGTTCGATATTTCAGCATTTCGGGACCCAGGAGTTCGAAGGGTCAAGAACTATTGAATCCAAAATCTTGAAATCTCGAAATGTGAAAACTCAAAAGAATTCGGAGGAATAGCACCGGGTCATGGGACAGGGTTACGTGGACAAGATCCAAGTTGGGAGCTTGTCACTCACCAGCCCTTTTGGGGTTTGGCTTTTTGGAGTTTCAGGGTTCGTCATTTTGGAAGTCCCGAGGACAAGGAGTCGGGGAACTTTGAGTTGAAAACCCCCGAAATTGTGAAATGTGACGTATCTTTGGAGTGGGGCTGTAGTCACAGATTTTGGCATTTTGGGGTTTGGCTTTTTGGCACTTCTGATGACAAGGAGCCAGGGATCTTGGTGTTGAAACCCCCCGAAGTCGCAAAACCCAAAATCCCTTTTCAGAAAAGGTCATGGTCATATCTGGTGGCCGTATGGAGGTGAAGACTCATGCCTGGTGCATTTCTTGTGGTGGTGGAGTTTTCGTGAAGGACCTATGGATCGAATTTGTGGGGTTCCAGTGAGGGCCCAAGAGAACTAATTCGGTTTTGTGAATCCGAAGGAGATCGATCCTGTGCAGATATCACCTCAAGGGCAAGGGGGTTTGCGTCAATTATGGTATCAGATCTGCTTTATGTCTGTACACTACAGGCAGAGGGAGGCAGAGTAGAAAAAGAAAATACTCTGTTACACATCAGTTGTGGTATCAGAGCAGTATTTGACTTCTATAGGTGATAGAGGCAGGGAGTGCCAAAATTTTCTTACAGACATAAGAAGAAGAAGACAGAGTATTGAAGCTCTGTGGTGATTTCTTGTAGATACACAATAGTCAATAGGCAGTTAGGAGGATTGAAGGAAAGGCTAGAAGCACTCACAGTTGTAGAGTGACAACAACAAGTTTTCCAGGAAGGCAGACAGGAACAGGAAAATGACTACTAAAGGCCATGGGCATGGTGGAAGAGGAGACCACCAGTAGATGAGTAAAGAAAAAATGGACAAAGCACTCACCAAGATAAGAGCGAGGATGGAGGAGCTTGCATTTTGAATGCAGCAGGATGCAAAATCATGATGGGTATATGAATGGCCCATGAAAACAAAAGCAAAGTATTCAGTCAAGGAGTTATTGGCCTGAAGGCAGTGAAAGCTATTGAAGGAATGATTGAGGTATGTTGAAATCCTCAGAGATGAAGAGGAGATGGTTCATATCTGTGAACCAGAGACTGGGAAGAATATTAGCAATGAGGAAGGGAGATCGGTTACAGATCTCATGAACTGCTAGGACAACAAAGATGAATTTTTCAATTGCTAGGTGGGCAATGAGATGAGACCATTGGAGGATCTCATAGACTTTCATGAGGATAGCATTGGAAATTCATATTGCCAGGAGGGCAACAGTATGAGATTAGTAGAGGATCTCAAAGACTGCCAAGTGGGTAGAGATGGACTTTCAAATTTCCATGTGGGAAATAAAAAGAGATCAAATGAAGGTCTCATATACTGCTATGAGGGAGGTGATGAAAGTTAAATTTTTCAGGAGGGAACTGAGATGAGATCAACTGATATCATAGACTACCAGGTGGGCAACAGAAAATTCCCAAATTTCCAGGTGGGCAGGGGAAAAGAAGTGAGACTGTCTGAAAGTATCAGGGACTCAAGAGTGAGTTCAACTCAACAAAGAGTACTGAGAAGTGAAGATTCATGTGGTTTTGTAGACCATGTGAATGAAGATGATGACAAGTTAGAAACTTGTACCATCCAAAAGGAAGATCAGAAGAGCATTCTGATGATTGGAGGGATAAAGGTATTCCTATCATATAGCCAAGATGAGGCCGGGGAAGATGTTGTGGGTGTAGCAACAACAGAAAGAAAACCATCTGTGGATATCAAAGAGATGGAGTATATGTCAGGAGCTTCTCAAGGAAAATAAGAGGAGCACACAGATAAGATGCTCACTCCATGGGAGATGGAACTGGAGATGTTGGAGGATTGGTTGAACCATCCAGAGCTAGTCGATGACTGCCATGAGGAGACAATCATGCATATGATAGTAGAGTAGCATTTCAAATAATCACTTAGAATTTTCAGCCAGGGAGCTAAACAGATGGTAACTACAATGCCAAGGCATGCAACAGAAAATGAAGGAAAATTCCAGTTTGAGAAGCGGTTGGAAGAAGCTGGAGCTGAACCAGTAGGAGAACTGGTAGAAGCAACACTGTCAGAAAAAGAAGTTGAGCAAAAAATTAGTGATAGGATTGAAGGATTGGATTTTACAACAGAGTGGCAACTCAAGGCCACAATAGAGGAAAAAGATGGCATGTGAGATCTAGTTGATCTACCCATTTTCAGGGAAGAAGTGTAGTGGAGAAGACTGCATAGATAGAGACAGCCATGGGATCAGCTGGACCAGATAATTGAGGAGATCATAAGGCTGATGATTAGATCAACAGAAGCGGTCAACAAAGTGAAGCTGAGCAGAGGAGAACCTGCCATAGCAGCAGGGCAGCAGAAGCAACAACAGCAGCGACGCGATGGAGTGGATGGACAACTCTAAAGAACTGTTTGGGATCTAGGTGGATTTCGATACCCATGCTGGGAAGCTCATGAGCAGAAGCTCATGATTTTTACAGCAGAGGAGTATGATGCAGGAGCATCGCTCTAAGCCAGCTACGCATCAGCCAACCAACACATCAAGCGTGTTTAATGGAGAGGAGAGGCGCAACCCTCTCACTTTAAAATTTTAAATTTTGAAAATTGTATTTAATGATTGTAAGGCTGGTAGAGCCAAAATCCATGCATGTGCACAAGCTTAGATAAAGTTTTCCTTAAATGGTTGTAAGTCTGAGATCTAGATCTGATTCAGACTAGACAACCATTCAATTTAAATTGAATGTAAGTTAATGAGAGTTGGTGAGGATGGAGGGAAGTGCTCGAGGAGCCCCCTTTTTGTAAAAATATCCTTTGTATCTGTAGAGTTAGTCGACAGGGAGGTAGAGCAGAGAGAATAAGGAGAAGAGAGGAGAGTCGAGACTCTGTTGTAGTCTGAGCTCGAACGCATTGTAATTAGACATTGATGTAAATACAAACAAAGAAGTTTTTCCTACATGTTGTTGCTCATGTGTTTGTGAAATTCATGAATGAATGTATTTATGTGTTGATGATATGCTATAGATGTATGTTAGAGGTGCATTTGGAGGGATAGATAGATTTTCCTATCTGTGAGTTCTTTGATTTCAGGTTTGGGTTCTTTATGGCTTCATGCAAGAGAGTGCATGACAAAACAATGTGGGTTCTGTAAGCCAGTGAATAGAGTGCACTTCTGAATTTTGTGGAATTTCAGACAAAGACATGCTAGGACGGAACACCAGAGGAAGTATGAGATTTAGGAGGAAGCCTCAAGCTTGCTGAACACCTTGGAGGTGAAGACTGTGTAGAGAAAGGCACACATAAAATAGAATCACTGAGGGTTCTGTAGAAGCTCTGCTAGGAGGGCATTGAGCGCGTGCATAGAGTGCATAGGAGGAACTCTATTTTGAGTTCAAGGAAGACAAAACTATTGAAGGTTCTATAGAGATCTGCCAAGAGGGCATTGAGCGAGTGCATAGAGTGCACCAGGGAACTCTATTTTGAGTTCTAAGGAAAGGGAAGTGTCAAGGAGAAGGCACTTATAGGGTTACTGAACACCCTATAGGCTCAGCAAGGAGTGCTTGAGCATAAGTTGCCAGAGGGCACTTATATCCCTTCAAGGAGAGAAAGGGATAGAGACACTTTGAGGTCAAAGCCACAGATAAGCTCAGGATGGATAACACAATTGTGTGCAGAGGCTCTGCAAGGTGTGCATTAAGCAGAAGAACACCAGGAGGGTGTGAAGCATTTCTTTGCAAGAAATACTTCGAATTGAGTTATTCAAAAAACTCAGCAGCACAAGGAGTGTGCGAATAAGACCTTGTTTGAAGTTCTTAATCTCAGAAGGAATAGTGCAAGCAGTACGCTCAGAGTGAACTTGTCTCAGGTTCATAAGCTCAGGAGGAACAGTGCCTTTGCACACAGAGAAATAGTTGAGAGGAGCAGGAAGTCGAGGAATCCTTTGAGGTTTCACAATCGACAAATCTCAGGAGGGACAACATCCTTAGAATACAGGCGGGAGCCAAGGATACGGGCTTCACAGCAAAAGAAGAGGTTGGGGCCTTTGAAACTTTGGAAATATTCCAAGGGGAAGGAAGAAGCGCAAACTCAGGAGGCAACATAGCTACTGTTGGATCAGGCAGAGGACGAGATCTGGACCATTGAATCTACGTCCAGGCAGTAGAAGGAGAGCGCATAGGAGAAAGAGATCTGGGCTGTCAGATCTGAGTGCACAGACCAAAATCCATCAGATCCAGGAGAAGGTGCATGAGGTTTAACCCTTGTGTATGCAAAGGTGAGGACTCACGAAATCCTGAAAGCATCATGACCATCCACAAGGAGGACATGTGGCAAGCGGTCAAGGTTTTGGGAAAATTCCCGAAAGGATGTGGGTCGTCGATCCAGTTGGATCGTAGTCGTTGGTCCAAGAGGGACATGGACCATTGACTTATTAGCAGAGATATTTTGGCATTTCATCATTTCGGCTACCGGGAGATACAAGGGGAAAGAGTCGGGACTCTTGACCCATGAAATATTGAAAGAACGTAAGCCATCGGATCAGGGGAGGCTCACAGCCATTGATCTCCCTCTGAAGTTGAATTTAGGGAGATAGGGTCACGTGGATAGGGTCACGTGGATAGGATCCAAGCGAGGAGCTTGTCACTTGCTAGCCCTTTCGGGGTTCGGATTTTCAGAGTTTTGGGGTTCGACATTTCAGAAATCCTGAGGACAAGGAGCCAGGGCACTTTGAGTTGAAAACCCCCAAATTCGCAAAACGCGACATATCTTTGGAGTGGGGCTGCGGTCACACATTTCGGCATTTTGGGGTTCAGATTTTCGGCACTTCTTATGACAAGGAGTCATGGATCTTGGTGTTGAAACCCCACAAAGTCGCGAAACCCAAAATTCCTTTTTAGAAAAGGTCGTAGTCATATCTAGTGGCCGTATGGAGGTGAAGACTCATGCCTGGTGCATTTCTTATGCTGGTGGAGTTTTTGTGAAGGACCCATGGATGGAATTCATGGGGTTCTAGTGAGGGCTTGAAAGAAATAATTCGGTTCTGTAGATTCGAAAGAGATCGATCCTGTGCGGATCTCAGCCCGAGGGTAAGGGGGTCTATGTCATTGTGCATAGATGGCACATAAGACATACTTTCTTAATATTTTGTAGATCTCTGCTAGGTGGGCATTGAGCGGGTGCAAGGAGTGCACAAGAGAACTCTTTTTCGAGTTCAGAGAGAAGAGTGTCAAAGAGAAGACAATATAGAGTTGTTGAACACTCTGTAAGCTCAGCAAGTGGTGATTTGAGCAGGTGCAAAGAGTGCAAAAAACCAACATGCTTTGAAGTGTTGGAGGAAATCAAGGAGAACAAGAGTTGTTGAACACTCTAGGGAAGAGCTCTGCAAGTGTGCATTGAGATAACACAAGGAGTGCGTTACTGAACTTGAAGAGATCAAGATTCAGAAGGAAGACCTATCCAAGGATTTCACCAAGACAATGCTTAGACAAAGTGTTTGAATATGTCATCTAAAGGCTCAATCGAGTGTAAGGAGTGTGCATAGGAGAACTTGTTTCAAGTTCAGAAGAAAGGAGATATAGCACAGAATTTTCATGGTGTGAATTTAATCAAAGTTCAGAATCTCAAGAGGAAGAGTGAAGAGTGTGTCAGGAGGTCACCAAAAATCCCTTTGGAGGAATTTGAGGGTGATACCATTAAAAGCCTGAGCAAGTTCAAAATCACAGGAGGAATAGTGCAAGTTTTCACAGTGAAGGCGTAAGTGTGCACCAAGGCTGAGGTCAAATTACGTTGGAAAATCTCAAGGAGAGACAACATTTTAGAAGCATAGACGAGACCCAAGTAGCTAGGTTCATAGGAGAATCAAAGGCTGCATCCTTTTGACTATTACAAATTCTTCCAATTAAGTTGAAACCCAAAGATCAGGAAGAGGAGTGACAATAGCAGTTGGATCAAGATGCAAGAAGATATCTAGATCATTGAATCCTACATCCAGACATTAGAATGAGAGTGTAGAGGAGAAGCAAATCCCATCCATTATATCTGAGCATGAAGGACCATCATTCATTGGATATAGGTAAGTGAATGAGTTTTAATCCCTTTAAGTGCACAAGAGAGTGGACTCATGAAAGTCTTGAAGTCCTGAAGTGGATCGAAACAGTCCATCATCCAAAGGGACATGTGGTGAAATATCTAGAAGTCCAGAGGAACTTCTCTCATGAAGTGTCTAAATAAGAGGTGACCAAATCTGTTGAAGCTCTAAAATAAAGAGCTCACTCTATTCATTAGTGTTGGGGAGGGAGACGTGGAGGGAGATTTGAGACTCCAAAGGAATTTCACTCTAGGATATTTTAGATAAGGTGGTTGTAGAATTGTCAAAGTCTTAGAGTTTCAGAGCAGATCTTGGCCATCGATCATCAGGAGGCACGTGGCACCAGATCTCAGAGTTTGGAAGGGAGGCACTCCTTGAGAAAGAGGGTGCAGAAGGAGAAAAAAATMAGAAAGCCGTAGGGAGCTTGAGGATATCTGAGTCGTCCATTGCAAAGGACACATGTCAGTGGATCATGGATTTCAGAGTAGGGGTACTTTGAAATATCCATGGTATGGAGGTAGAAAAAACTCTCGAAGTCATTGGGAGTTGAAKCATATCTAGGTTGTCCATTGGTGAGGAAAAGTGTCATCAGATCCTACACTCTGAATCATAAATACTTCATAGAAATTGGAGTGTGGAAGAGAGAGGACTCTCGAAGGCTGAAGTACCAAATTTATTGTAGTCATCCGTGAAGGAGGATGCATGGCAGAATATTAGCCAGTTCAGAGAATAATCACTTCAAAATAAAAGTGAGTCAGTTGGAGAAAGAACTCTCGAAGGTCAAAGCACCGAAGTTCATCTAAACCATTGGATCAGGGGATAGGTTTCAAAGGAACCCTCACTTCATAGGTCATACACTCTAGAGGAAAGTGTAATTGGTTCGAGTGAGAAATCTGGAAGGCCAGAGCATCAGAGTCCATCCAAGGCATCTGTCAGCAGAGGAAAGGTGTCAATATATCCTTCATTTCATGGGATAATCACTTCAGATAAAGTTGGGTCATGTGGATTGATAACTCTCGAAGGTCGAAGCACTGTAGTCAATATTGACCGTTGAATAGAGGAGGACATGTGTCAGAAGATATGACACTCCAGAAGGATTTCGCTTCAGAGGTTTGCGTGTGTGAAGACTTGGGAACTATCGAAGCCCAAAATATCAAAGTGAATTAGATTCACTAAGTATATAAGGACATGTGGCATTATATTGTGAACTTCAAATACTTTCCACTCTGGAGGTTGTGTGGGGAAGTGTTTCATAATTCACCGAAGCACTAGAGCCCAAAGTTTTTATGGGTTGTTGATATGGAAAAGAAGCAAAGATCGTTGATCCCTCTCATAGTAGTTGAACTTCGCCAGTTCGAAGTTTGGAAGAATTGACGAATGGTGAAGTGAAAATGCCTAGATCCCGAAGCTTCGAAGAACCCTTTGAGTAGGTTGATAGTCATAGCGCACAATCACATGCCATTTCCTCCAAAGGAAAAGAGGCTAAATCCTGAAAATCAAAATTGAAGACACGAGAAGCTAGAAAAAGATATCGAGAGGTTCAAGTGAGATCAGAACTGTACCAAGAGGAGGAAAGGGTATGAAATCATCAAGTATTAGTATATTTTTACCATA
This sequence comes from Picea mariana, assembly GCA_032191745.1. Classification (NCBI taxonomy): domain Eukaryota; kingdom Viridiplantae; phylum Streptophyta; class Pinopsida; order Pinales; family Pinaceae; genus Picea; species Picea mariana. The sequence goes on along the minus strand of JASDQU010100217.1, from coordinate 239,827 downwards.
GTTTGGCCTGAGGTCTCTTGGAAGCCTCTATGGGTATTTAGAGGTCCTTATTCATTGTTTCAAGCGAGGGGAAAAGAAATAGAGGCCTGTGGACAAGGTTTCGGGGCCAAGAAGAGGCCCAAAGAGTCAATCTGACTCAAATACTTGAACGATCCTAGATAGGGAGGTTGGGAAACCCTAAGAAGAGAAGGGGGGTTGCATCACAGTAATATGAATTGGTGAACATAAGGAGATCTGTATTGTATAAACGTTTTGAGACTGTTTGTAGGAGCATTGTTTTGGTAGAAGGACTTTTTGTTTGACAGTAATAATGTAGAGGAATATATTGTAGAAGATATAATTCTTTCATGAGATATTTGTGCAGAAGGAAATTTGTTCTTGATATTTTATAAATATTTTTTAGATTAAAAAGGATAAGCTAAATGCTACTCAACAATTTTAGTGAACAAATGTAAAAATAAGGGTGGTAGGGTGGAGCAATGAATGATTGAGTTAGTGCACAATCAATAGGTTGGTTCCTAAAGTAATTAAGTTGGTTCTCAAGAGGATTGGTATCTTCATCTACTTTAGGTTAGTTCCTGAAGGCATTGAGTTGGAGGTCAAGAGGATTGGTGTCCTTATCTACTTGCAAGTTGGTGCCTGAAGTCATTGATTTGGTGCTCAAGAGGATTGGCATCCTTATATAATTACAAGTTGGTTCTTGAATTCAGTGATTTGGTTCTCAATAGGATTGGTTTCCTTATCTACTTGTAGGTTGGCTCCTACAAAGTATTTGTTTCCTCACAGAGAGTTTCTTACAAATGAATTGACATTTATTGGTGAAATATTTTCCACTGGTTTTCTCCCAATCTAGGTTTCCACCTCAAATATTTGTGTACAATGAATATGTTAATTAACTTTGTGAAATATGTCCAGTTTACTTATGATATGATTGTTTTTAATTAATACATAAAAGTGTTTGATGCAGTTCTTTAAAGAAAAAGAAATTAAATAATCTAGTACTAATTTACCCCCCCTCTCAATACTATTAAATATTTCAACAATTGGTATCAGAGCGAGGTTCCTTCAACAATAGTATAATCATTGGAAGGTTAGATCCCAACATTTCACATGGAAAAATAGGAGAAATTGTCCTTGAGCAAATGTCCATACTTTGATGGAACAAATTATGCCTTCTGGAGCATCAGAATGGGAGTGTATCTACAGTCACAAGGATATGATATCTTGGAATCAATCAAGAATGGTTATGAAACTCCAACAGATTTACTTTTTTATATAGTTTCAAGGGATCTCATTTAAAATAACTCAAAATCCATGAATGCAATTCTGGAAGGATTACCAAAATCAAAATTCACCAAAGTTATGCACTGCAAATTTGTAAAGGATATGTAGGATAAATTAAAGAACACTTAAGAAGGAGATAATAAATTCAAGAAATAAAACCTACAAACTCATAGGAGTCAATTTGAAATATTGAATATGGATGAATAAGAAAACATTGCAACATATCTTCTTCACGTGGATGGAATTGTAAACAACATAAGAGGCTTTGGTGAAAGAGTTGATGAAAAATTTAGTGTGAAAAAAGTACTTAGGTCACTTCCTATGAGATTCAATCCTAAGATATCATCTCTTGAATATAGAAAATATGTGAAAAAACTAACAATGGACGAATTACATGGAATTATTATAGCCTATGATATATGAATAGGACAAGAAAGCATATCTAAAAGAAAAGAAACCTTCAAATCCTCAAACAAGACCAATAGAAGAAAAGAAATATTAAGTGACAACTCCAATGATCATTCTGATGCAGAGAAACCCAACATTGTATGAAGGATCTAGAGAGGAACTCAAAAATATAAAGGTGAGAATCCTTTTCAATTTTTTAATTGTGGTGAAGTAGGACAATTTGGTTCCAAATTACCTCATAACAAGAACAAGGACAACAAAGATAAAAATGATTTTAACCCTAATGAAGGAAGAAAGAATAAAACTCAAAAGAATAAATACTTCTAGAAACAAAAGAATAATATATATTCCAAAGAAAACAACAATTCATCTTTTGAAAGTGAAGAAGAGATTGAAGAATATGTTTTATTCATGGACCTAGAAAGAGATTCCAATGAAGATGAAGAAAATAAAAACATCCTAAAAATTGAATAAAGTGATGATGTGGATGTTGATCTTGAAGGAGAATTACTATGTGCTATAGATGAAACAAAAAGGCTCAGAAGAAAGAATATAATTTTGAAGGAAGAATTGTCACACAACTTTGATCTAACATATCAATTAGAAGAACAAAATAAAATTGAAACTGAAATAAAAGATCAATTGCAGAACAAAGAATAAGATTGTGAAAAACATGAAAAGGAAAATGTTTCTCTAAGAAAAGTAATTGATACAATTATAACAGATTTCAACAACAATATAACATTTAAAATAAGTTCCATGATGTTATAAAATATGCTTAATAACCAAAGATCATCTTTTGACAAAATTGGACTAGGTTACAATCCCAACAACACATTGCAGAAAACTAAAGAAGAACCCAAGAACTATGTTTCAACCTTGAGAAATGATAAAAACATGATGAGAACACCAATGAAGCAAGTTATGACCAACTAGAGTCGACTATCCTTCATAGGGAGAATGAATTCAAAGATGAAACCAAGAAGACCTACTGTGAACATGTATGAATATCTCTTTCTTGGAAATTGTTTTTCATGCAACAATTTTGGACATAAGGAAATAGAGTGCAGAGCATATCCAAGGAATGATCAAAGAAGAAATGGAGGTATATAGAATGCTCCAATAAATAATTCTGTGAACAACAATTAAAAAATCATGTTCATAACATAAACAAAAATTCATTTGATCCAGTGGTTAACTACGATCTTGAATGTTATAAATGAAACAATTTTGGCCATAAAACTCAAGATTGAAAAAGTTGGATACATACGCCTATTGACCAAAAAACTACTATAAAAAATACCATCAAAGTATGGAGGAAGAAACAAGAGAAAGAATGTGATTTATCAATGCATGCCAAAGATGAAGAAATATATCGGTACATAGACAATGAATACTCCAAACATATAATTGGTGATCAAAACAAATTCCTTAATCTAGAAAAGAGAAAGGAGGAAGTGTTTCATTTGGAGATAATAAATCTGCGAAGATAATTGGGAAAGGTAAATTCATCCTTGGAAGTCAAAAGGCCACAACATAAAACATTCTGCTAGTTGAAGATTTAAAGCATGACCTTCTAAGTGTCGGTCAGTTGTGTGACCAAGGAAATATGCCCTTCTTTAGCTCCCAAGAATGTAGAATAAAAGAATAAGACACTATTAGATTGGTAGCAACAATAATGAGAACTTCAAACAATGCATATTTTCTAAATAAAATTGGAAGAGAAGTATGGTGTATGGGATAGACATATGAACGATGGTTATGGAATAAGAGAATGGGACATTTAACATTTGATAACTTAGTCAAGTTCAGTGACCACCAGGTAGTAAGAGGCATTCCAAAAATCATCAAGCCCTCAAACCCAATTTGTAAACATTGTCAACATGGAAAAAACACAAGAGTGAAATTTTGAACCAAGGAATATTCAACATGAAGAGCATTAGAACTCATCCACACAGACCTTTGTGGGCCAACCATATCATAAATTCTGAAAGGTAACCATTACTTCATGCTACTAATTGAAGACTACAAAAAAATGACTTGGGTGGCCTCTCTCAAGAATAAATCAAAAACCTTTGGGAAGTTTAAAGCATTCAAATAATTACTGGAAAATGAAACTGATTTGAAGATACAATTTCTAAGATCAAACAATGGGGGAGAATTCACCTCAAATGAGTTCAATAAATTCTATGAAGATCATGGAAAATGAATACACTTCTCAATTACAAGAAATGCTCAACAAAATGGAGTGGTTGAAAGAAAAATGAGACTATACAAGAAATGGATAGAACTATGCTAAATCAAGCTAAATTGTCATATATATATATTGGAGGGATGCATTCTACATAGTTGTCTATATTATAAACAGAGCACACCTCCGAGATAAAAGTGACAAAAATCTATATGACATATGGAAAGGTAGGACAGAAAATGTAAAACAAATTAAAGTATTTGGAAGAAAAACTTATATAAAAAGATATGATGACAACCTTGGAAAGTTAGACTCCAGATGTGATGAAGGTATATTCCTTGGGTACTCCTCTCAAAGAAAATATTATATATGTTTAAATCTGATATTAGAAAAAATTGTTGAAAGTGAAAATGTGAGAGTGAATGATGAAAATCTTGGAAGGATCAAGATGAAAAAACTGACCAACCAACAACGACAAGCTATACTGAAGAAGAGAAAGAAAATGATGAAGAAAATGCATCAGAAGAAGAAGAAGAGAGAGACTACAAGGAAGATAATGTAGAAGAAGAAGAAGAAGAGGAAGCTCCTAGACAAGACACAAAGACGCCTTTGAGATATGTTCAAAAGAACCACCCTGTAGAACTGATACTTGGTGATAACAACCTAGGTATCCAAACGAGAAGGAAATTGATAAGATCACCAAAACATGAAAATTTGTCTCTATTGTCTAAAATAGAAACCAAGAACTTAGAGGAAGCTATCATAGATAAAATACGGGTTAATTCTATGAAAAATGAAACTTGGGAGTTAGTTCCTAGACCAACAAACAAGAATGTAATTGGCACTAAGTGGGTCTTTCAGAACAAACTAAATGAGGATGGACAAGTAGTGAGAAATAAGGCAAGGATGGTATGCAAAGTCTATTGTCAAGTTGAAGCTGTAGATTTTTATGAAAATTTTTCTCCAGTAGCCAGACTAGAAAAAATTAGAATGTTCTTGGCATTTGCAAGCTACAATAGTATCAAAGTTTATTAGATGGCTGCTAAATCTACATTTATAAATGGAAACCTGGAAAAGGAAGTATTCATTGCAAATCCTTAGGGATTTCAACTATCATAAAAACAAGATTATGTGTGCAAATTGAAGAAATCCCTTCTTGTTCTAAATCAAGAACCTAGATCTTGGTACTCAAGGCTTGAAAAGTACCTACAACATCAAGGTTTCAAGAGAGGAAATGCATAAAGTATTATTTACATCAAAGAAGAAAATGGAAATATGATTGTCATTGTGGTATATGTGGATGATATCATCTTTAGAAGAAACTCTAATGATCCGAGTCAAGGGTTCTCAAAGGAAATGGAAAAATATTTTGATTTTCCCATTCTAGGTGATTTTTCCTTCTTCTTAGTTATGCAAATATCTCTGTCAAATAAATAATATTCATTTCTCATACAAAATATATTAAGGAGATGCTAAATAAGTTCATTAGGGAAGACTACAAGCGAGTCAGTACTGCAATGATTACAGGGTGCAAGTTGAGTAAGGATGATGAATCACCATAGGCAGATCACACCATGTATAGATCAATGATTGGTATCCTTCTATGTGTGACTACATGAAGGTCGCATGTCATGCAAGTTGTTGGATTGGTTGCAAGATTTAAATCCGCACTAAAAGAATCACATGTTGTGACAGTCAAAAGAATTCCTAGATACCTTAAAGGCACAATGGATTTTGGACTATGGTATCCAAAAGGATAAGACTTTACCCTAACAACATATATTGATTGAGATTGGGTAGGCAGTGTTGATGAAATGAAGAGAACAAGTGCATGAGCATTCATTTTTGGAAACCGTTTAGTAGCCTACTTAAGAAAGAAACAATCGTCTATCTACTTATCTACAATAGAAGAAGATTACATTGCAACAACATCCTATTGCACACAAATTATTTGGATAAAGAAAGAATCTCAATACATTAAGGTAGAGTACAATCAACCAATTTATATGTTACGTGAAAACATCAGTTCTATAAGTATTTCCAAGAATCTCATTATGCACTCAAAGAAAAAACATATCCCAATCAAATATCACTTTCTAAGAGAACAAGTGAATGATAAGACTACCAAATTGGAGTATCTTCCCACCAAATAAAAAAATTCATATATGTTCACCACGCCTCTTCCCAAATATGCATTCGAGTACCTCAGACAGAGAGTTGGGGTTCAACCAATCCCTCAGTGAATGTACCATTTTTCCTTGATGTCAAAGGGGGAGAGAAAGAAGAAAACTAGAGGAGCACGCAACAAGGCAAAGAGAAAGAAGAAAATAAGAAGAGCATACAACAAGTGGTGGATAAAGTATAAAAATCATAGGAGCATACTATTAGCGAGAGTACAAAGAAAGAAATAGAGAAAGAATCTCAGCAGCACACCGACAGGAGGAGCATCCCAATAGTAGAGTTTTCATCAATGATAAAGGGGGATATTGTTGAGTATACCGACATTGATTTCAAGGTGAATATATGGTTGAGTACATTTCCATTGATGTTATGTGAAAGAATAAGCCCATAAGTCACATACAATGTTACTCAGTGGTTTAGGTAAATCATAATTACTTGTTAAAGCATATTACATTGGAATAGAAATACTTCCTGAAATACATAGAAGGATGGCTTTGGAGAATAGAAACTACAAGAATTTGTAAGACACAATTGTTGAGATAGATAACAAATTTGAAGTTCTTGACATTGTGGGATGAACCATTTAATATCTTAAATATGAAAATGAATCATATCGATGGATACAATTGAAAAGGTAGCTTCCAATTTGGGAGCTCCAGATATTGATGCTCATCTGGAGGAATTTATCATTGATGGAATACTTTATACCTTTTGCGAACAGACTAGTGATGATTCTTATGAACCATTGGATTTAACCTGAGTTACATGCATTCACAATCTGGTTGAAGTTTGTGACCAATAAGGAAATTTGATTCCCATAATAGATCAACGACCCCTACCATATTATATCTCATCCATCATCAATATCATCTGTTGAGAAGCTCTGTAAGTCTTGATTACCTGATTCTTAGAAATGTGAGGTTGACAAAAGGAAATCCACCTAGAATACGACACATTGAAGCAAGGTTTCATAGCAATCCAGGTATCTAATGGGTGAAGAGATATCCAATCACTTTTTCACAAAGGATATCAATGACTATTATCAATTGTGCAGATGTAAAATGATTACAGTTTAAAAGGGTAGGAGATTAGCATGAGCTTTGGATCTGGCCATTGAAAAAAAAGCCAGATCAATGACTATTATTAATTGCACATGGTCAACAAGTGCAATAGTTGAAAAGGTTAAACCACCCCTACAATTTGGAAATGTGCACCATAGAAGAGGGAATGTGTCACAATCTTGTTATTGTGGCCCCTTTGTATTGGGATTCCAACTGGATGTCCTCCAAATAAGGCTCATGGTCCCATGCATTTGGTCTTATGCACGTCAGGCTAAACCATTTAACAAAATGGAAATAATCCCTTGGGGCTTATACTCTATAAAAATATTTTCAAAGACAAAGAATTCTATAATTGGCTTGAAGAACCATTTGGTTCTACACCCAATGTAAAATAGGTTCACATAAAATTAGTTAGAACTATGTATATATGAATGACATTGATGCGAAATTAGGGTGTGTGTTCATGGAGAAAATTAGAAGACTTGAAGAGGATCTGTGATGCAACCCCCCTACTTCCTTGTAGGGTTGCGGGACCTCTTGGTCAAAGGATATCTGATTCTCTGAGTCAAACAACTCTTTATAACCTTGGTAGTCCAATGCATAAATCAAACATGGGTCCTTTAGTCCTTCTGGTGCAATTTTATGATACCCATGATCTTTCCTTTCGCATCTTCAAAATCTCTCATAGTTTTGGGTGCTAGATCCTTTTCGGATAACCCTCTCCCTCGATGTGACCTTGGGAAATGACCACGCGGTTGGCGGCTCGACCTTAAGAGGTTTGAATTCAAACTAATTTTGGGCCAGCAACTCTCCTCAAGCCTCCACATGTCCCCCTGATGAAACCACAGTTTGGATTGTAGCCTGTCCTCAATATTTTAAACTTCCTGCAAATCCTATTCCCGAAATTCTACAGGATCCTCGATCTCACGATCTTGACAATAGTTTATGAATCGACAGTTCAAATCTTCTCCTTTCAATCTATGGATTGGATTTTCCTCTCCTAAATCAAGGAGTGTGATGTCTTCATGATTCCGGACTTTGGGGTTTTAAAATCTCATACCCAACTCTCTTACATACTACAATCACCTGGAGTTTATGATCTGCAGACATCTATCCCATGAAATCAACGGTGATGATCACTTCAGAACTCTTGAATTTAGACCTTTCAACTCTCAACTTTTCTCTTCCCGCAAAGTATGCGTATTTCTATCGTGTGTCCTCGTGATCTAATGATCGAGGATTACTTTGGGAATTTACCTGGAGTGCACATATCTATGCCATGTCTCTCCTAGATCTGATCATTCTGAATCACTTTGGGCCTTCGAGGTTCGACAGCCTCAGTTCTCAACTAAAACTCCACAACAACTTTACCCAGAGCATGCAATCTATTGAAAAGTGTCCACCTATAGACCAATGGCTCTCGACTCTTCGACTCTTCAAATATGCAGGCTTTGGGTGTTTTCAACACTTCAACCTTCGCCTTCCTCTGGATCTTCCGACCTATCGACACATGTCCTCCTGGATCCAACGGTCCAGATTCACATTGGCTCTCTGGCTCTTCACGCTTTAGAAATCCCAAGTTTCACTTGCCTCCACTCGGACTCACGATATCTGATAGCTTAGACCCACTCTGGCGATTCAGCACTTGAAGTTTACCCAAACAATATGACCACTCATATCTGTTCCTGCGATCAGACTACTAAGATTCTCCTTTGGTTTTTTTGGCTCTTCAGGCTTCAAAAATATCAGTTCTCAACCTTGGTGAGGTTTCTCTCTCCTCTCTGTGTGAAGAACTAAGGCTCGTGTACGTTACCCTGATTAGATGAATGTTGATTTGTTACATTATGGTCCAACAACCACTACCACTCCTCTCTCCTGAGATTTTGATTCCTCTGTGACTTAAAAGATTTTCCAAGTGTTCAAAGGCTTCGAACCTTTTCTCCTCCTACGATTCTGAATCTTGGATCTCATTAACAGTTATGAAAAGTGTTATCCCTTCTAATCTTTATCCTTAAGTGGATTTTGATTTCCCAGGCACACCTTGCGTTTTAGGGATTTTGATAACTGAATTCGAAGGATTTCTTGAAAACAAATTCTTCTCACCCACCTGATGTTCTATGTTCTAGGTTCTTCGACGCTTGGTTGCTTCTCGATGTTGTGCACACCTTGCACCTGGTCTAAGTTTCCTTTGTTATCTCTGAACTTCTTTGAGTCACTCCAAGACTCGATCGATGCACTCCTTTTGTTTGAGATGCACACCTTGCATACGAGTGTCAGAAGAGAAACAATTGAAACTCATCCAAATTCGTCACAACTTCATAATAACACTTCTCGAACAATAAAACATGAATGAAAATGGAATAAATCACAGACAAAATATAACATTCATTCATCCATACATTAAATGAACACAGTTCAAGGATTTGGGACAATTCTGCCTATTCTATTCCTTCATGAAAATCAAATTACATAATGTTTCTTCTACTCTATTATGTTATATTGACCTCTATCTCTATCTCTATATTCTGATATTACCACTTTATTTTACAATGTAACGATGAAAACTATCTAAGGACTAGCTCCATGAGCTCGTCGTCCTATCTGTAACCTATTCTATCAAACTCCTAGCAGCTACCTACTCCATCCTATTACAATAACTAATAGTTATTGCCAGATAAGAGTCGACACTCAATATCTACAATCCCTTATAGTCCTTCAAGACATTACAAACAAGTTACATTTTTAAAATGTTGTTTACAAAATATCTCAACAACTCGATTTAATTTTGAGTTAATTTCTGATTTGAAATTCTTTCATTTGATGAGATGTCGTTCCTTTGCCTCCATGGTTTCATTTTGACTTTAAAGGTGATGCTCCAACATCAATCTAAGTTAGTACATTCATATGTGCAGAGAGTCGATGCAGGTGTACATACACCTGATAAAATCATGCTTACTATGGTGTAATGGTGTTCCATCTTGAAGATCAACTCCTCACCATAAGTATATTATCCTAATTTTTTGACATTACACTTGCAGGGATATGATCATTACAAAAATATGAAGAGAATGTTTTGCAATGATGGGACGATCATTATAAATTTGGTATGTGGTTTAATGGTGGAATCTTGATTTGGATATTGCAATTGCCTCAATATGATCCTTGCAGTAATATGAATTAGTGAGCATAAGAAGATCTTTATTGTACAAATTTTTTCAAACTATTTGCAGCAACATTGTTTTGGTAGAAGGATGTAATGTTTGATAACAAGAATTTAGAGGAATACATTGTAGAATATATGATCCTATCATGAGATCTTTGTACAGAAGAAAATTTATTCTGGAGATTTAAAAAAAATAAAATTAGATTAAAATGAATAAGATAAATGAAACTCTACAGTTTTAGTGAACAAATGAAAAAATAAGGGTCATAAGGTGGAACAAGGAATGATTGTGTCAGTTCTCAATCCACACGTTAGTTCCTGAAGTGATTGAGTTTGTGTTCAAGAGGATTGGTGTCTTCATCTACTTGTAGGTTGGTTCCTGAAATCATTAACTTGGTGCTCAAGAGGATTGGTGTCCTCATCTACTTGAAGGTTGGTGCCTGAATTCATTGAGGTGGTGCTCAAGAGGATTGGTATCTATTGGAGTTACTTCACACACACCTATGATTTATTTTATCTAATTTTTTTCCTTGTTTATTAGTCATTATTCAGTCTCCTATAATTTAGGAAGAATATTCCTCTAGGGATAATATTCTCTTCAGTTTTCACTTCAGTTTGACTAGTTGAGTGGAGTCTAGATGCTGCATTGGTTTTGTCACCATGAAACATTGGGATCATCACCAACTAATGTTCATCGTCCCTGGGATCATCACCAGACTAGCGCATGATTCCCCAATCTCCTCCTCACTTCATTATGTTTCAGTCAGTTAACTGAAGACTGATAGACTAGTTAACTCAGACTAGGTGGCAGTTCACTCCCGTAACTACCTGAGAGACTAGACTAGGTCGCAGTTTACTCCTGTAACTATTGGTGTGTGTCTAGATCACTCTAAACCACCACTATGGATCATTAGTTACTCATTTATCCTATATCTATTGTAAATTATTCACTCTTTGAGTGTGGAATATAGTTAATGAGAATTCTTTCATTCTTTCTCTCCTGCTTCTTCGTTCTCAATTTCTCTCTGCAAATGTGTGTGGTATTTTCTTGCCAGATATACTCTGTGCAGTTTCAACACATTTACAATATCTTCATCTACTTTCAGGTTGGTGCGTGAAGTCATTGAGTTGTTTCTCGAGAGGATTGGTGTCCTTATCTACTTGTAGGTTGGTTCCTATAGAAGATTAGTTTCCTAACAGGCAATTGCTTAGAAATGAATTGGCATTTATTGGTGAAATATTTTCAAGTGGTTTTCTCTCGATCTAGTTTTCCACGTAAAATATGTGTACACTAAACATGTTAATAAATATTGTGATACATGTTTAGTTTACTTATGATATGTCTGTTTTCAATTAAAGTATAAAAGTGTTTGAAGCAATTTTTTAAAGAAAAATAAATTAAATTGTCCACTGATTAAACCCCCCCTCGGTACTATTAAATATTTCAACCCAATTGTATTAAAAAAACACAAACAAAACTTATTATAGTGAAAGTTTAATCGTATTTAAAAACATGATTAAATTAAATTTAAAATATTATTTAAAAATAAATTAAATTTAGTACTTCTGGTAAAGGCATTGAAATGGGCTTTCTATAGTCTAATGTGAAGGAGATGTGTAATTACATTTCAATAGA